>NMRB01000333.1:283448-360375 GCA_002633025.1 Notospermus geniculatus | reverse complement strand
CCATTTTCGAAAGGAACCTTCCTCTAGTCACCCCCAACATGCATACCGAAAATCAATTTGATGGAACAAACAGTTCTTCCTGAAATCGACGGAAACCAATTTCAAGATGGCGGCTCTGGTAGCCATATTGGAAATCGGAGCGCGGCCATTTTCGAAAGGAACCTTCCTCTAGTCACCCCCAACATGCATACCAAAAATCAATTTGATCGGACGAACAGTTCTCTTTTAAATGAACGGAAACAATAAACGGACGACGGACGACGACGACGACGACGGACGACGACGGACGTAACGGGTGACGACATAATGCCCCCGACTGCGTTGCAGCGGGGGCATAAAAAACGGACGGACTGAAGAGAAAAGGATGATCATCCCACATGGCTTGTGTTTTGCCCACTTTACAACTCTGCAACCAGCAACGAACTGCTTGTGCGGATGGTTTTGACGTCGCATTCCCACATGGGAATCAGGGGGGGGGGGGCTTCGAAGTAGCGCTACATATTAATTTCCATTTATTTTCAAATTTTATTCAATAGGAGCAGTCAGCCGCGCATATTACCAACAGATGGCAGCAAAGTTCTAGCGGACCAATGTACAGGAAAATCAACGTGATTGCTGCTCGATCAATAATGACTGGGTCCGCTAGCCTATATGTATTGAATTGGGCCGTAGTGACACCTATTGGTCAACTCGCTGACAGCTCCTATTGTATACAGATGCTAAATCCGCCAGATCTGCTGAATCTGCTAATTCTAAATAGCCAGCTGGAAGGGGTTACCAACCTTTGCAATACCTCTCCTCGGCTTCGACGTTATTTGCTGCAGCATCCGCGTTCAGTTGACCGGGAGAATCGACTGTTCTTTTGTTATTCTTCAGCAGGGTGCAAACTTTTCCGGTGGGGGAGAAAACGATCGTCCTGGAAAAAAGTAATGCATGAAGCACTTTAAAGAAACCGTCTCGGCTGAAGACTAACTGTACTTTGGAAACGTCCAGCTGTGTGGGGTGTTTTACTTGCCCTGGCATAGACACTCGGGTACAAGGGACCACGGCTTTTAGTCCCATCTGACGGACCCTCAATTCTTGTCACAATTTTGTTTCACTATTATATGCCTTCGCCCGGAGTCGAACTCGCGCCCACCCAATGAACAGTTTGGTAGTCAAGCGCGCTAACCACTCGACCACCGGGTTCAGACAGTAAGTGTCACACTTACATGTAGACTTGAGTAAGTTTTATAGTTAAGTGGCATACCTGCATTTGTTCGTATCCTTGAGGCATTCGGCCTTGCATTTTGCATTAGTGTCTATTTCTCCCCCTTTGGTAATGGCATTGGCTGCTCCGTCTTGAAATTTCTTTGTAGGTATCCAAATAACTGATGTTCCGGGTCGACAGGGGTTGCTTGTAACGTCAGCTGGAAAGTAATAGGGAGGTTAAGAAATCAAACGATACGTATCACATTTACAAATTGTTATTAAGTTATCTTCATTTAGGAACAAACTACATTTGTGTATTCACGATTTCCAAAACGACATCCAAGTGATGTTCAGATGACGAAAACGTTGCTGAAAGGGCAGGGTAATAGAAGTTTTAAAAAAGTTAAAGTTTGGGTTTATAGTCTGATATCAACAACGGTAGAGGTGTCATCCAACTCTACACTTTAACCACAGTCTATCCTGAAACTTTTCAGTAGAACTGAGATGAGCTGCTCATTCAGCGCTACAACCCGAGCATTTCCGACCGGTACCCATTTACATGTATACACCTGGGTGGAGAGAGGCCAGTGAGGCATAGAGACTTACCCATAGTCTCACGCCCAGTGGGATTCGAACCCGGGACCCTCTGACCGCTAGTCGGAGACCCCAACCACTACACCACCGTGGCTCCACCGTTTCATGACACCTAGTAGACTGGTTCTCGTCTTCTCGCTCCGCTCCCGCGGCGCCGCGGGAGAGCGCGAAGACGGGAACCAGTCTTGCGTGCGCTCATGCAGACCAAGGCATTCATAGTAAGTGCGCGCCATGCGTGTCGCTAGCGTTGAACTTACCTTTGCAAGTCCATCTCCAGTGCGTCGCTGTGGTGTGATACTGCTCAGTCCTTTGAGGGATGTCCTTTTTCCGGACGGCGAAGAAATCACACTGGCTCGGATCGCCCGCCTTGTAGACCATACCGACGCATTGATAATCGGTCTGGGCTAGACATCCGATCTTGCAGTCTTCTTCCGAACGTAGAAAGTCCATCTTTCCCCGACTTCGGTCGAGTGGAACTTTGGTACCCGATTTCCAATTCAAGCTGTAACCAGGCGTGCAGTGCGTGGTGTCTACGAACAAAGAGGAAAGGGATGAGGTAAATTTGTGGAAAGTAAAAATGACCCTACCGACACAATCCCAGTCTGTGTATCTGGCAGATGTGTAGGTGACATGGACATCTGCTCTGAGCGGCAGATCCGACTTCTTCAGTTCGGCAAGAGCGCATCTTCTTTCTCCCTTCACGTTGTACTCCGTTGATCTGCATTGAAACCTCATTTCTGCCATGCACAGTGTTTGGCAGTCTTTCACTGAAGACACCCATTTGTAATGCACCGGGTTACGAAAGAGAATGTTTGTAGTACTCGTCTCAGACCACGTTAGGGTGAAACCTTTTGGGCACATCTCGGTGTCTGTGAGAAGAAACAGCCGTTTTATTACATGTATTTTGATACTAGCATATTGACCCGCGTGGCGAACACATTTTGAGAGAGTGTGTTTGTTCTTGAATATCCTGTGGTAGAGGGCATGTTGCTTTATTGGGGGCGAGTGTGTTTGGAGAGGGGTAGTTTCATGGCTAGGAATCCATTTGTTAATTGTTAACCGTCAAATCCATGAGCAGTGACGAGCACTTCTGACTTTCTACCTGTCTTGTAGATGGCAGCACAGGTCACCACACTACTGATTTTATCTCCTTTTCATACAAATAATCACTTCATTTACAACCAAAATACCGTAAGGGCACTCTCCTTCTATTGTACTGTACACACAGGCCGCTCTTCGTAGGCTTCAAGCCCTAACTAAGGAGGAGATAGGGCAAAAAGTCCGGTCTACCCGAACTGTATACAATCATTACATAGNTCTCCTTTCACAAAGTACTCCGTTGATCTGCATTGAAACCTCATTTCTGCCATGCACAGTGTTTGGCAGTCTTTCACTGAAGACACCCATTTGTAATGCACCGGGTTACGAAAGAGAATGTTTGTAGTACTCGTCTCAGACCACGTTAGGGTGAAACCTTTTGGGCACATCTCGGTGTCTGTGAGAAGAAACAGCCGTTTTATTATTTTAATACTACCATATTGACCTGTGGCGAACACATTTTGAGGGAGTGTGTTTGTTGTTGAATATCCTAGAGGGCATGTTGCTTTATTGACGAGTGTGTTTGGAGAGGGGTAGTTTCATGGCTAGGAATATTGTTAACCGTCAAATCCATCAGCAGTGAGGAGCAGTTTTGACTTTCTACCTGTCTTGTAGATGGCAGCACAGGTCACCACACTACTGACTTTATCTCTTTTTCACACAAATAATCACTTCATTTACAACCAAAATACCGTAAGGGCACTCTCCTTCTATTGTACTGTACACATAGGCCGCTCTTCGTAGGATTCAAACCCTAACTAAGGAGGAGATAGGGCACAAAGTCCGGTCTACCCGAACTGTATACAATCATTACATAGCAAGGTATAGTAGATAACAGGTCAACTCGGGTTGATAACATATCCAACATGGCTACCGTCCATTATAATAAGATACTAGCGAAGTACCCGTGGCAATCGGTGATTGTGCCCATACCATAGAATAGACAAATCCCAAATTGACGTAAACGGGAAAGATCTGCGCACTTCCGCCGAAATAGCAACAAGAACCTCGGTCTGAAACTGAATGACGTGACGCAGAGAACCCCACGACAGTGACTTGGACGACGTTACGTCTGAGTTGACCATTGCTGAATCACGGATTGCGTCACGTCAGCTGGTTTCAGATCGAGGTTCTTGTTGCTATTTCGGCGGAAGTGCGCAGAACTTGGAATTTGGGATTTGTCTACACTGTTAGAAAAAACAGAGGATTTTACAGAAAATTCCTGCAGCAGAGTTTCAGGACGTGATCTGTAAAATTACAGACTTAAATAAATATTAACACAGACTTGACTCGAGGCTGACCAAATTATATTTTCATACGTTCTCAGAAAGCATCATGCTGGACAGTCCAGTTGAGTCCAACTAATAGGCCTACAGGAAAACATAAATCACACCACATGTAAATTTACAGAAGTTCCTGAAACTCTGCTGCAGGCAATTTCTGTAAAAATATTACAAAAATTTCTAACAGTGTATACAGCGGAAGAAAAACAATTTGTTGATTTGCCCCAAACAGTGCCCTCCTGTACTGTTTGGGGGATTTCCCTGGGGATTGTCCAAGAAGCAATGCATTTTTGTAGTTCGTATTGCTGCCGCTAGGTGGCTCCCTCTACGTCGGCAGTCAAATAACGCATTAGAGATCCAATACTGTTCTCCTTTAAAAGTTGTATATCTACAGTAATAGACCTTTACTAACTCGATGTTGTTTATCAACATTGTTCTTTGATCAAAAGTGTTACGTCTTTATACAACATCCAGCTTTTTTAGGGGGCGCTAAAATTAGACTTGTCTGGCCATAAATTTCCTTTAATGCCCCAATCACACTCACTGAGCTAGTTCTCAGTACGTTCTTGAAATTTCTGCCGAACGGGCTCAAAATGTGTGCGAACGGAGTGGACGTAGTGGCAACTTTTTACAGTCTTTTTACGAACTTCATGGAGGGGCTTGGACGGGAAGAGTGTTCCACAACTTTGAGATAAATTATTTGGCGAACTTCGATTTTATTAGGACGGGGCAGAACGTTTTGAGAACTACAACTCCAGTGTGACAGGCCCTTAAAGAGTGATTATTTTACTATAAAGTCGCGTTTAAGAGTCATATTGGCAGGTGCCAATATTAATCAGAAGGCCAGTATAGGGTGTTTTATCTGATTGGCTCGATGCTGCTAATCGCCTTCCGCGTAAAACAGGGTAAATTAAAATCATATCAACCAGGATTTCCAACAAACTGAATCGTGAGTTCCTATTTACAGTTATTCATTGACGACATATGTCATGCAGCGTTCCGTTACCATGGGTACCGTCCTAGACTGTAACGTTGTCACTGATGCAAAGAAACACCTTCCATTAGTTCAAATTTCATTTTAAAAAAGGTTTGATTTACACAATCAACATTTTAGCTACCTGTTGAAATCGTCACGCGTTGACGATATACCGTACCAATTTTTTTGTGTCGCAAAAACATAAGTTTTGAAAGTTGTACATGCATATCTAGTAGGGGCCTACATGTACTTAATTAAAAAACTTTTAAAATGAAACTTGACTGTTTGTTAATTCATGTGGTATGTTCCAAATGACTTGGTAGGGATTTTAATGTGATGAGGTATGACAGCTCGAAATAATTATGCCGCTAGATTTGATAAAAAAGTTTTGGGAGGGAGTCGAAATACTTAAACATCCACAAGCATGCAATAATAAGAGTCAGAATCTTCATGATGAGAACACTTTATTTACAATTCAACACGATCAATTTCGGTTCACATCGAACCCGCTTAGGTGACTTTTAAATTTTGGACTGAAGAGAAAGTTGTAAGAACACAAATGTAATAATGCTGGAAGTCGGCTCAATAAAGTCACACTTAGAAGTTTTGTTTCGCCTCGAAATTCGACATGGTAATAGAGGATACCATATCCTGATGCAAAGGGTGGTTTAATTTGCAAAACGTACTTTGTTCTGGTAGCAATTTTACTTTTTTAACGGCGTTGTTCGCTTGCTTTCTAAATTCTCCCTACCGCACGCCGTGTTGCACCAACTCAGAATCGCCGATTGCCACGGGTTCTTGTTAGTACAGTATATGAATTATTACACTTTTATCGGGTGTCCCAAAAAATGTGAACCGCTTTTTTGACAAGTATTTTCTCAGCGACAGATGAACCGAATTCATTGGAATTTTTCACAGAGTAACCTGGGTATCATCAACAAGTGCACGAAATATCTTGGAGATCGGTAGACTGGTCCCCTGTCGTATCGCTCCGTTCCTCCGCTACTACGACAGGCCGCGTCCGCCATGAAAGACTCGTAACGTTGCGGGAGTCTCTAAAAATAGATGATGACTCATGGCGCGACCGTTGACCAATCACAGTTGACCAATCACATGCCGAGTTGGCGTTCAAAATGCCTGTCGTAGTAGTGAAGCGCGAGAACTACGACGACAGGGGACCAGTCTAGGAGATCGGTCGCAAATTATGCGAGCATTGTCAAATTCAAAACAGCATGTCAACACCTGCGTGAACATGATGAAGGTCACATTGCATTCTAGCTCTGATATTGGATTTTTTGACATGCTGTTTTGAATTTGACAATACTCGCGCAATGTGTGACTGATCTCTTAGATATTTTGCAGACTTGTTGATAGTACCCAGAGGTTACTCTGTGAAAAATTCCAATGAATTCGGTTTATCTATCGCTGAGAAAATACTTGTCAAAAAGCGGTTCACTTTTTTGGGACACCCGATATATGAATTATTCTTCGTTGTGATGTACGCCTAAACCAGGCCAAAACTAGGCTTTTATCCAGGCCTAAAGCTAGTTATTTAACTGTTCAACAATGATCAAGTCCAGTGCCTTATCCTAGCGGAGGATTGTGGTACCAATCTTGCGTCCGGAGGCTGTCATATGCCCGGGTCATATGATAGCGAATAAACATTTCAATATTCTGATGGATTGTTTGATTTATTTTGCACATAATTTTTGAATTGGTATCTGTAATAGTATCTGAAAGTATCTGAAACGAATCAATCATCTCTCCTGCGGAGTAATTTCGAATAATTTCCACAATTTCACTCACCACCGACGTAATGTAGATTAGATATGTTTGTTTGTCGTCATGGCCGACTATGAGAAATCGTTACCTTGCAGCAATATTCGTCCTGCGATGATAAATGTGGTTTTTAGTCAGTTGCTATCCGTTAAATAAATAATAAACTAAACGATTGATGTTCTGCCGCGCAAAACTATACGCCAGAGTGGCGAATACTATACGCCCGAGTGAACGAAATGTAAACTGCAGAGATGGACCATTGATTACAGGACTAGGTTTGCGCAGTTGGATTTTGCATCCCATTGTGAAATTAATCCTTATTCTGAGACTAGAACTGTGAAATTTGCTTGACAGCAAATTTGATGGTCCCTACATCAGAAAATGGAAATTGAATGAAGAAAGGGCAAGGAGGGGTATGACTCTATGGCACAGCAGTCAGGGAGGGGAGGGGAGGGGCAGAGGCCTGCCTTCAGGGCAAGGAGGGGTATGACTCTCTGGCACAGCAGTCAGGGAGGGGAGGGGAGGGGCAGAGGCCTGCCTTCAGAGACCAGAGGAAGGGCAAAGTGGTGGAGACGGAGACGGATCCATCATTCGTGCCTGCACCAAACGAAAAACAAACAAACCAAGGGAAATATCGAAGTTCATCAGTTCAGAATAAAAACCTCTTCAAATTAACTAATAAAGTCATTTTTTGAAACTATCTAATATTTCAGACCTGGATACAAATATTGACTACTCGATGGTACTGCTTGATTTTGAGGTCATTGAGTAGTTTTCTTGGAATCGTGTGCCAATTGAGTGTGGAAGAAGATGATAGGTAAGAAATAAAAATTTCCTACCTACCTAGTGATATCAAGATGGTCCCTACATTGATAATGTAGGGACCATAAAAAAAGATACTCCGACAGAACAGTTGACCCCTCAGCATCGTGTAGGCCTAGCTAAAGCCAGCAGCACACCAGGCGATTATCGCCTCGTGGCGATTAGATCGCTTGCGATATCGGATATCGCAAGCGATCTACTCGCCACCAATCTTCGCAGACTAGGCGATATCGGTTTTGGTATTGTTTGAAAAAAAATCGAATACCATCAGGCTCACATAGTCAAATGAAAAAGATTCCAACGTAATTTTCTGACTTGTTCAATCATATGAGATACCGGTAGTAATTTCAATAAATGGCCCAAAAAATGAAGAAAAAGGCATCGAAATCACCAGTTTTTCAAAATTATGGCGCAAAAACGAAGAATTATATTCATGCCAATATCTTTGCAAAGTTTCCATGATAAGGTAGTATGATATGAAATCAATTTCGAATCAAATATCTGAAATTTTCAGAAGTTAGGTTTTTCATGATATTTTGAAATTGTGATATCTTTGTGATATTTTGCCAATAATTTTCAATCTCTGTACATTTCGACTAAAAGTCATTAAATGAGGCCGAAGACGTGCAAGTGCAACAGATAGGTATTTTCTAAATATTTTTCCTATAATTTTTCATAAGGTATGAATAAATTCGAGGTTAAATGTACATTGACCATAAAAATGGATAAGTACTAACAAAATTGGGCCTACTGTAACTTGGAATATCGATGGCCCTGAATAATTAGGAGCAAGGGTGCGAGTTTGTCGGGTCCCCATCGTCAATGTTGTACTAAGCGTACTCAAGCGAGCTTGGTTATGGATAAAGCCAATACTTCAGTTCTGAAATGAACCCTTCCCAGCGTTATTCAACACAGGTATCTCGTTACTATTTCATTAAACAAACCCAAACGAAGTAGCTACTTCAACGATATCGAGTAACCAGTACATTTTTTTTGGAAATTCACATGAAAATATTTTTGCTGAATTCTCGTCGGGATAGTAAATGTATATTGTTATCGGTTGGTAATTCTGTAATTTTAATGGAAAGATTTTTTTCGGATACCTAGGGATTCGCTGGTGACAAAAACAAAACAAACATTGCATTATTAAACTCAGTGTTGCTACTGATATTTTTCAAAATTAATTGGGCCCAAACATTGATGGAAAATGCACGTGTATTCTTCTTCATTCAGTTTTACACTGCATGAAGTGGACCCTCAACCCAGTGAGTGTCATTATGTATCTTCTCAGGGTTATCAAAATCCCTCCGTGACAGGAGAGGGTACTTAATGTGACGTAATGCATACTTAGTAAGTGCACTAAACAGGAATTCTGGGCGTAGTGCTACACAAGTAATGGCTGTCATCTGTTTTGAGTACATCCGACTGCATTTTCATACGGTAATCATCCTGGAAAACCATGTAAGAGCTGGGCAAGTTTAGTTTTCTTAAAGGTTATCTGAAAGGCATTTTATGATTTTTTTCTCTGAAAAGTGGTTCGAGTCAAAAACAATTCAGTGAAAGTTGCATAAAGATTGGCCCATTAATTACAGTGTTTTGTGTACCAAATGATGTTGTTTCTACATGACAACCAAACAACTTGGTATCCATGGCTGTCCAGGCGGCGGGTTCGTGAGGTCAAATGTGCTATCCAGAAATCCAAATATTGCCCTCAGAATCCATATAACTGCAGGACTGAACAAGAAAAATACATGTATATCAAAACTTTAGTTGCCCAAGTTAAATGAGGCGGTGGGTTCGTGAGGTCAGTTGTACTGTCCAGAAATCTAAATATTGTCCTCAGAATCCATATTAAGGAAATAACTGCAGTACGACTGACTAACAAGAAAAATACATGTACATCGAAACTACACCCAACTGCCCGAGTTAAATGAGTTATTTTAATGTTTTTATAGGTTTAAAAAATCCAATGACATCAAATGTGCTGTTCGCCGCTGCCTGACATGGTTGTTAGGGTGTGTAGTCATCCTTTATAAATTCCCATAACTTGGAAATGAATGACCCGATTTTCATGCGGTTTTCAGTTTCCTGATGCCTGATTAATGCTCTACAGTATTATGCAGATAACCAGAAGTTGATAAAACCGTTTCAGGTAACCTTTCAAGCCCCACAGTATTGAATTTTGCGATATTTTCAAAATGTTAGGAGAGAGCACAGAGAGGTCTCACAGCCTTGTGAAGGTCCCCAAAATGCTTGTCTGATACGTACTTCAGAGAATCAAGGCCTAGTTCTCAGCACACATTAGAAAAAACGACAGGGAGAGCTCTAATGTATTCAGATGGAGCGCAGTACATTTTACACTACGCTGACGTCGTGACGTCGGTGCACTGACGTCAAGAATCGCGGCGATGATTTGCGTTTTTTAGATTCAATACAGTGGGGCTTTAAACTCGCATCATGAAATTAGGTGATTCCCTCGTGCACTGCTCCCATCCCCAACGCTCACCTTGACCTTGCCCGACAGACATTTGCGGGAGTAATCGCTAACTTTAAACAATGCACGCTTTTAATTTCAGTTAGACTGCCATCCATATATTTGATGGACTGAATCATTTTAGGATGATTAAAACTACTGGGGCGAAAAATAAACAACATACATGTAACTATCATTTTAATTGATATTGCGTAGTGACAGTCAAATGGTGTTGTTGCCCTGACATCAAATGAGTGTTTCTTGTAACACTCTTTTTCAGTGTTCAAGAGTTTATTCATCGTTTCGACGGCCCCCGCCATCTTGAATTTCTTGCAAACTGCACATGCGCAGTTACATCTGGTAGGCATTCTCGCGCAGGCCTGTGGGACACAATGGGGCAAATTCGTATCTCTTGAACAATCACTTTGCGTTGTTTTGCGTACCAGAAAAGTGCGCATGCGCTGGTTCCAAGAAATCTCCTTGGAAACCAAGATGGCGGCGGGTCTTCGAAACGATGAATACGTCAAGGTGAACACAGAAAATGGCGCACACAGTCGAATAACGCTCAGACGTATTCGGCCCCAGGATATTGCTGTGTGCGGCTGCGCAAAATATGATACCGGTATCAAACCAACTGGATTATTAAAGGGAGACTCCACTGATTGTAAACTTTTGAATTTTTATCAATCCATGGAGACTATTGCCATGAGTTGTGATGTCACTAGTGTCAATAGGCCGACGATAGTCTCGCGCAACCAGCCCCTCGTTCATAGTCCGAGGTCGTCAGAACGAGGGTCTGGCACAGAACGCAATTCTCATTGTAATTGGGTCAGTGACCTTATTCCGATGATTCAAAATAAGGGGAGCTTCGCTGATTGGCTAGTCACTACAAACCACTGCATCATGTGTCTCAAAAGTTGTGGTGACGTAGGCTGCAGGAGGAATGATGTGACCGATCACGTGATTAGCAGAATGGCATAAAAAAGTTGTGTTCTACGTCATCGTCGGTACATTGTCCGCTATGATGGTTTTACAAGTCAAAGTAACCATATAGACCAGACTCTAAAATTGGAAATTTATTGGAAATTGCAAGAGTCTGGTGGCACGAGACTACATGTAGGCCGACGACCTTTATTGTAGTGAATGAGCTAATACTGTGACTGTCTAGGCCTATTGGTTGTACCTTCATAAATATGCATTGAGCACATATGACATCACATATATGCCACCAAGAAATTACTCATAAGACGCAGAAAGACTGGACACAAACAAACAAAACGTAAATAAACAATGATGTGATACATTGGGCCATATTCATAAAGGGTGTTTAGCCTAATCAGCGTACAAATTCTGCATTACACAGGTTAAAGGCCTAGAAAACTATTGTTCTGCCTTCTGTATGCTGCCTGATCTCTGGCATTCACCCTCAAGATGATCACACGCGTCTAACTTTCCTGCGGCTCAGTGTGGGAGCACAAAAGAAAGTGTTGGGCAAATTCTAGACAAGCCTGCCTGATCGTTTAACTTTTCCTTTGTCCTCTTGGGCTTAGACGCAGGAAAGTTGTACGCGTGTGATTATCCTGCGGGTAAATGCCTCTGGTGAAGCACCATACAGACATCAGACAATAGTTTTCTAGGCCTTTAACCTGTGTAGTGCAGAATTTGTACGCTGATTAGGCTAAACACCCTTTATGAATACGGCCCATTATCTTTAACAGAAGCTCCAGCTTCTGAATGAGGCATCGAACCGTCGAAAAAAAATGTAAAAAAATTAACTGACCGACGCAAATCCACTGGGAGAATGTGTTCGTTGTCTTCGTCGTCCCGTCCACGACATTAAATCTTTGTCCACTGACTGTGCACCTTGATTTGGCAGGGTCATGTGTGATAGACATGCATGCAAATGTGGTGTAGGCCAGGCAGGCTTTTTTGCAGTCATCTAAAGACATCGTAGGCGTCAGTAATTTCTCAGGCGTCTTGTCCATCTTGATATCGATGTAATTTACCCATTTGAGTTCTCTTGGCTTGATGCATCGATTGGCTGCAACAGATACAGTGGGCCGATTTCACAAAGGGTGTTAAACAGTCTACACCATCACGGTATACCGTGATTCTGTACTGTGAGACCACATCGACATATATTTTTTCCAGAATTGTGTACAAATTCAGCATTGAAAAAAAACTCAAAATTCTTCCTGAATATATCGAGTTATTGTTGAACATGAATATGGCCGATTTTGTTCAATTAAAAGTTTTTTAAAGAAGTTAAAAGTTTTTTAAAATTGGGCCCTACATTTTGTACGGGGCGAATGTACAGTCACGCATTACCGTGATGGTGTAGACTGTAAAAGGTGACAGGTCAGATACATGTATAGCCTACTCTCCGACTTGAATGCAAAATTTTTTACGCTCAACTTCGGCAGACCACGAGGCTGCCGAAGTCGAGCGTTCGGTATAAAGGCGGTGACAGACTGGCGCGTAAGCAACGCGTCCGAAAGCGTTCAACCAATCAGGCAGGCGGTAACACGGACCGAAACACCTACCGAAGAATCTGATTGGCGGAACGCCTGCAGAACGCGCCGCGTACGCGCCAGTCTGTCACCGGCTTAATAGTAGAGTCAACAACGAGAAAAATCTGGACAAACTGGACAAAAGCGTCATTTTTGGCTCAAATGTTCAATGTTCAATGGTACTTCAATTCTAGAAGGGGCGCCCAAGTCAGACGCAATGCCACAGACACCTAGGCCTACCAGTGGGTCACCTTACGTGAGGAATGTAAGGAGCATGGTTGTCCAAAAGCCCAAAAGCGCAACAGCCATTATTCAGGCCTATTGTCTAGTCCATTGTCATTGAATGAATGGCTTGGCAGCATGGTTTACAGGCCTATCTCCTTTGAATAACAGAACTCCTAATATCCCCTTTCTGTTCTCCACAGTGTCACGCGATTACAAATTTGGGCGAGGCCAATCAGTACATAGGCCTGCGTGCATGAATTCATGGCCTTCAGAGTAGAGGCGTAGGAACGGGCGTGGTTGGACCCGCCAGTATCAAGACGGGAGCTGATATTTGTTTTGTGGACAAATCGCCGATTTGTATTTTTTGTTCTCGAATTGCCATGTTACGTCCTACCAGCGGCAGTCGGAATTAGTTTTCGTTTGGACGTCCTGCATTTTTGACGCAGTTTGCATGCCATTTCTTTGGATACGTACACTGTATATTTGGAGCCCATCTCTGTCGATGCAGAGCCCTCGATCCTCACTTCCGGTTATCAGGCGAGTGAAATGACGTGTTGGTATATGCGCAGGGTGTAATGGGTGTTTCAAGGTAGGAAGCTTAGTGTACTGTCTACACCATCACGGTATACCGTGATTCTGTACTGTGAGACCACATCGACATACATTTTTTCCAGAATTGTGTACAAATTCAGCATCGAAAAAAAACTCAAAATTCTTCCTGGATATATCGAGCTATGTGTGTTGAACATGAATATGGCCGATTTTTTCAATTAAAAGTTTTTTAAAGAAGTTAAAAGTTTTTGAAAATTGGGCCCTACATTTTGTACAGGCGAATGTACAGTCACGCATTACCGTGATGGTGTAGACTGGTGTACATTACCGAACGGTTGACTTCGGCAGCCTCGTGGTCTGCCGAAGTTGAGCGTAAAAATTTTTGCATGCAAGTCGGAGAGTATACATGTATCTGACCTGTCAGCTTTAATGAATGAGAATGCCTTCCGTATGCCAGTGCCCGCTTTATTGTGTGGCGGATTTTCATAAAGAAACACGCTTGTGAGTGCCTCCTCTTTGTCACGCCGGTGTGAAAGTAATGCAAGTCCCTCTGGAATCCAAGTCCAGTGTAACGTTTTTCAGTGTGGCCGTTTTTCTGTGTGATTCACATTGTTCGGAACACACTAGGAAACGGACTCGCTGTTTCTCTATGTGTCGCTCATTGTCAAGTCGCCGCTTATTCCGTCAATCTATTGTAATGTCGAGGGTCAAAACAAATGGGAAAATGCATTAAGTTTTGCCAGAATTTGCAGAAATAACTGAAACGCTTGAAATTTGGCAGACATGTGATGAGGGCCAATTCATTGAGAAACGTGTGAAAAACATTGTGTGTCATCGATTTTTGAAGATTTCTGCATTTTTCTTCAACTGAACAATAGAAGGTTTAAAGTGTCTGTTAATCCACCTATTGTTCAGGTGTAGAAAATCACCAATTTCTCCAAAAATTTATCGATGACACCCATTTTTTTCTCACAGTTCTCAATGGTTTGACAATCACCGCATTTCTGCCAAATTTCAAGCGTTTCTGACAGTTATTTCTGCAATTTCTGGCAAAACTTAATGCATTTTCCCATTTGTTTTGTCCCTCGGCGCCGAAATGGCCGACTTTCGAAAGGGGCCTATTGTTCAGCGAGGGATTAGAATGTGTCGCTATAGAGACCATGGCCATTCGAATACAATGTATACCCTTACAATAGCAGGCTATTTGGCGGATCAGCATTCCTAGGACGCTGATTCCTGTCACACCTGGCTTACTCCGTCAATTGTTTTGGGAGGCATTTGCAAACGGGGACAATGAAAAATTTGCAAACGGGGACAATGAAAAATATTATAGAGTTTTCGCAAAGCCCCCGAAACGCCAACGCGTACGTCAATCCTTTTGTTCGGCGCTCTCTTCGTGGCATCCCAGGACATGAATCTTACTAATAATCTTATAATTTTCTTAGTAAGTATCTTGGCTATTTCTTAGTAAGATCTTAGTAAGAAAAATCTTACTAAGACTTTTCTTATAAGATTCTTACAAGAAAAATCTTACTAAGATTTTTCTTACCAATATCGTAGTAAGAAAAATCTTAGATACTGTTTCTTAGTAAGATTTTTCTTACTAATATCTTAGTCAGAAAAATCTTACTAAGATTTATCTTGTAAGAATCTTATAAGAAATCTCTTAGTAAGATTTTTCTTACCAATNATTAGATTCTATCACACCAGTAGGAATCCAGTCCATGAAACGACTGAACAAACAAGGAATCCAATACCACTGCACACCCTTGAATAATCACTTGATTTAATACAGTAAATGAAAAAAAAATCTTCAATCTTCTGATTTTTCACTGAATGTCCAGTGTTAACATTTCATTTTTATTATCAGCAAATGCAAATCTGATGACGTTATGAGTTGGGGAATACCTTCTCCCACGGATTCTCAGGAAGAGTGCGGATCGCAACAGATCGCCATACACAGTGGAAAAGTGAGCGTGTGCCCTTACAAGCATCACATCATCTTGTTACTAAACTTTCTTAGTAGTATTATTCTTATTAAGATATTAGTAAGATTTTTCTTGACTAAAATCTTAGCAAGATTTTTCCTACTAATATCTTAGCAGGAAAAATCTTACTAAGGGTTTTCTTATAAGATTCTTACAAGATAAATCTTAGTAAGATTTTTCTGACTAAGATATTAGTAAGAAAAATCTTAGTAAGGAAAATCTTAGTAAGATTTTTCTTGTAAGATTCTTACAAGAAAAATCTTGGTAAGATTTTTCTTGTAAGAATCTTACAAGAATAATCTTACTAAGATTTTTCTTACTAAGATCTTACTAAGAAATAGCTAAGATACTTATTAAGAAAATTATAAGATAATTAGTAAGATTCATGTCCTGGGATCGAACAATGGTTTTTTTTCACAGTCAGCGCCACTCTATTCATAGGGTATGCTGATCCTTTGTGTTCCATGACTTTGACAATAGAGAATGCTCACAGTGAAAAAAGCCTAGTGGGTTTGGTGTTCGCGTTCGGGGGCTTTGCGAAAACTCCCTATTACACTGGGTTAGTTAGGTTACCCTGCATTTCTGGCAAACTCAATTATGACCATCGCTTAGGCACTATACCACTGCTAAATTGTTTAATTTGGGGCATTTGCTTTGAAGCAAACGACCCTGTATGTTCATCCTATCCAGCCGTAGTAATAGGCCGCTTTCGAAAGTCAGCCATTTCGGCGCTGAGGGTAAAAACAAATGGGAAAATGCATTAAGTTTTGCCAGAAATTGCAGAAAAACTGCCAGAAAAGCTTGAAATTCGGCAGAAATGTCGTGATGGCCAAACCATTGAGAAGTGTGAGAAAAAAATTGGGTGTCATTGGTAAAATGTTCGAGAACTTAGTGATTTTCTACACCTGAACAATAGGTGGATTAATAGACACTTTAAACCTTCTATTGTTCAGTTGAAGAAAAATGCAGAAATCTTCAAAAATTGACCGATGACACCCAATTTTTTTCACACATTTCTAAATGAATTGGCCCTCATAACATGTCTGCCAAATTTCAAGCGTTTCTGACAGTTACTTCTGCAATTTCTGGCATAATTTAATGCATTTTCCCATTTGGTTTTACCCTCGGCGCCGAAATGGCCGACTTTCGAAAGGGGCCTATTAGGCGTAGATTGCTGTATCTTTACAATAAATCGGGTATTCTTAAAGAGAGAGTAATGGGCGATTGAAAAGACTGCCGAAACAGGACCGTAGCTAGCTTTTTTCGCCGGGGGAATTTTAAGCAGCTCCAAGAACGTGGGCTTCGCCTTCCTGCGCCGAAGGGGCCGGCTTTGCAGGGCCCTGGGGGACCTCCCCCCCCCCAAAAAAAATTGAAAATTAGAAGCTCTGGGATGCGAGTTTTGCATTTGCCCCCCCCCCGTCACTATGCTAGCTACGGGCCTGCGAAAATAGGCGTTTAGAAGGGGCGTGTAGTAATGGACGTCTTTTTTAACGTCTAAGTAGTCATGGCGCATGCCGGTGTACAAGGTGTTGTGACTGTTGTCCCCTGGGCCCGAAGTGACAGATGTCTTGCGGGGAAAAAATGTCCGAGTCTTCTAAATATGCAAAGAAAAATGTAACGGACCGTTTTCCCTAGGGTCATTCTTTATGATAGTCCGGGGGTCTGTGGCACAGCCATGACCGTAGGAGTCAAAAATAATTTGGTATTTGCCGGCGACGCCGGCGAATGAAGCACCGGTAAACGACCGAAGACCCCAAGGGCAGTGCACGGCCAGCCTCTCCGTTCCCAAGCCCGGTTGATGGAGAAATGCGTACTTACCGTTAGTGCCCTTCATTGTCCAGTCACTTTCCTTAAATGCAAACGCTCCATCCGCGATCCAAAATACATAAACGAGAATCAACTCACGGAATTTCATGATTTACCAGTTTAGCACATCCAGTCCCTTGTAATGTTCCCACTTTTATTAGATAAACGTGTCCAACGTATTTTGTACCTTCTGTACGCGTTCGTATCAACTCCCAGTCTGCGTAATTACAACATCACATCCAACTAGAAACCATTAATTTATTCGCGCCGTGGAGCGTGCATTGCGAAAAAGCTATTAAAATATACCTTTAAAAGGTTTCGAAATATGAACTGAAGATATCAACTGGAACAAAACGCAACAACTTCCTCCACTTTTAGTTGATTACCAAGAGCCTATACTCAATCAGTATCATTACAATACTGCATACGCTGCTGACGGCAGCCTTGGTTTTGTTTCTCTGAAGCAATGACTATAAAACGCGCCAAATGCATTTAAGCGATGGAAAACGGCTCATCGATAAATTCTAATAAGTTCATGGAGACGCCCTCCTGCATTTCATGACAGGAGTAATAAAATACACTAGCAAGTACCCGTGGTGACCGGCGATTGTGATTCAACCGAGGATGGAATGCCCGGCCCTGGTGGAATATGTGCAACCAACAGTGTGCATTAGGGAGAATTTAGAAAGCAATCGAACAACACTGCTAAAAAAAAGTAAAATTGCTACCAGAACTAAGTCCTCTTCGCAAACTATTTACCACCCGTTGCATCAGGATATGGTGTCCTGTATTTCCATGCCGAATTTCGAGGCAAAACAAAGCTTCTAAAGTGTGACTTTATTGAGCCGACTTCCATCATTATTATATAGATGTCCGAAAAGTAGGGCGGCGGCGGGCGGGGGGGGGGCACNGCTTTGTATTTCAGCTGAATTAGTTGCAATCGTTTCCGAGCTGTTTTGGTTCTAACGATGTCAAAAACGTTTCAAGAGGCCTCAAGATCTTACCCTACCATTAAATACATTTAAACCATTTTTGAAAATACCAAAATCAACGCAATTACTGGAAGTGGCTGTGTGGCAACAGCAACAAGTAGCTAGGTACCTGTACCATAAACTAAAAAAAATCCTTTGATAAACATTCCTTTTGCTTCCTGCAGCGTGTTTACGTTTTCCACCACGAATCCCGGAGGATAAAGTTGCCGGCAGTTGGTACAGCCATGGAGTGCACTGAAAGTGGCTGGTGTAACAGTAAAGAATGTCCCCCTGCAAAATGTGTCCACTTCTGTTGTTCCAGGTGTGACAGGAATCAGCGTCCTAGGAATGCAGATCCGCCAAACAATAGCCGGCTATTGTAAGGTTATATTCGAATGGTCATGGTCTCTCTAGCCATATATTCTAATCCCTCGCTGAACAATAAGACCGGACGTTGATTCCAGGGGGACTTGGATTCCTTTCACACGTGTCAGATTAAGGTGCATGGCTATAGAAACGAATCGCCAATCTACCAATAGGTCGATCTCCTGTTCTTAGGACAGTTTTCCCTGGGGACATTCTTTCCTTTCACACATGTTATCTGTGATGAGCGCCAGTCACATTGGTTTTGAGGGGACCTGCGGCGTAGATGGTTTGCCGCCATTTTTGCAGGACTTGATGTCCGCCTGCTGGGGCAGAGTCGATCTGTATCTCAAAAATCACCGGCCAAATGGTCCATAGCCTAATTTTAATTCACCGGAATTCCTTTCAGCTTGGTGGGATCCTTTGGCCAGTACGTCTATAGGTTAGGCTATGAATGGGGTTCCCTATCCTTTCACCGTGCTTTAGCCATAGCGATGGGAGATGAAACCAGTTAACTTTTAGGACTTGTGGTTCTATAAGTTGACTGGTTCCCTATTCATTCACTGTGCTTTCGCCATAGGGATGGGAGATGAAACCAGTCGATTTGTTGGACTTGTGGATTCGTAAGTTGACTTGTTCTCTATCCCTTCATTGTGCTTTAGCCAAAGGGATGGGAGAGGAAACCAGTCGACTTGTGGGACTTTGGATCCGTAAGTTGACTTGTTCCCTATCCCTCCACTCCGGGCCTCCACTGTGCTTTAGCCATAGAGATGGGAGAGGAAACCAGTCGACTTGTGGATCCGTAAGTTGACTTCTTCTCTATCCCTTCACTGAGCTTTAGCCATAGAGATAGGAGATGAAACCAGTGAACTTAAAGGGCTTGTGGATCCATCAGTTGACTGGTTCCCTATCCTTTCACTGTGCTTTAGCCATAGGGATGGGAGATGAAACCAGTCAACCTGCAAGACTTGTGGACTCTGTAAGTTGACTGGTTCCCTATCATTTCACTGTGCTTCAGCCATATGGATGGAAGATGAAACCAGTCAACTTGTGGATCCATAACTTACAGACTGGTTCCTTCGCCTATTACCATGCTGAATCCATAGGAATGGAAGCTGGAACCAGTCGGGTTATGGAGGCAGATATCCTACCGTGGCTTGGCGAGCAAGGTCTCTGTCCTACGCCCAAATGTTCCATATCGAGGGCCTTCTTTTGAAGCCCGACAATATGCGTAAAGCATGGCGCACACGAGCGACTAAAATGGGGGCGACTACCGATGCGACTACTAGGTCGCATGCGATAATTACCTTTGAGGTCGATCAGTGGTGTCATCCGCGACATCACTGATCTCCCAGTGAAGCATTTGTCGCAAACGAGTCAAAAACAACTAAAAAAACTAAAAATATGTTCAGTCGCTCCTGTAGTCGCAAGGCTAGTCGCCTAGAAAAATCGCTCGTGTGCGCCATGCTTTAGGTTTTGTATCTCGCGAAGGCCGACGTAACCGTTGACCTTTAGGCAACGTCGTATATGCATGTTCGACTAGACTGTTCAAATCTATCTATCTGAATGATCTAAGTTACCAATTAGGCACTGAGAGTGTTGCTACACATAAAAGAATGAGTTGAAGCATGTTACTTTACCTGACGAAGGGTTAGTCACGCTATGACAGCTCGTTGAACTTCTCAAGTGATGAAAGCATGGCGGCCATTTTTGTTTCGATATAGTCTCAGTCCAGCCTCGTGTTACCACTGGCTATGTACATGTATAGGTATAGGTTGGACAGGACACCAGTCTTATCGGGTGGGGAGGGAGAAAGAGGCACCTCATCATGCACACTGTGGGACTTTAGTCATTGATTGTGAAAGGACTGACTGAGATTTATTCAGAGAATCGTCCTCTTCAGCAACATGGGCCTTGTTACAACCAGAAATGTAGCCATAAACAGAAATTAACCAAGATTTCGTCAACCAGAATTGTAGCCGGTTTTTCTACCACTTACATTTTTTACGTGCTCTGCGAACCAGAAATGTAGCCCCCGTCCCGATATGTAGCCCCAACCAGAAACAGCCCTAGTTGGGATGTGATAACGATTTCGCCCAAACTTGACCTCGGCTACATTTCTGGACGAGTTCGGCTACATTTCTGGTTGGGGGAGGCTTGGCTACATTTCTGGACGATCCGGCAACATTTCTGGTTGGGCTACATTTCTGGGCGGTGCTACATTTCTGGATGACAGAGCATGTAAAAATGTAACTGGTAGGAAAACCGGCTACATTTCTGGTTGACGAGATCTTGGCTACATTTCTGGTTATGGCTATATTTCAGGTTGTAACAGCCTTCTCTTGACAAAAAGAAGCAAAGCTTCTCAAGAAAAGAAGTGATTATTCACATGACAGCACGTACAAATTTCACATAATAAATATATTACCTAAACTATTGGTTCCATCTACATTATAAGCATTAAAAACCCTTGCTGAAACAGCGTTCATCTGAAGTATGTTAGAAAACAATCTTTATTACAATTCAACCTAACATGCAAGTGTCAGCGATGCTTTTTAACATCTTGAAACGACCATTCTTTTAAGAAACATACAGTATAACACATTGGTAACATAGAGAAAATAATGGGTAAATGGAAACCATTGGTGATTACTTGTTCAATTTCCGGTGCAATGGAGCAGTTTATAATATCCGACTTGAAAAATAACGCCCATCGAGTTTGCTGAGAAGTAAATTTAAGACTGCCTTTCCACCCGCCAGCAATTCACTGTGGCAGCACCGTGCCACAGAAATTTACACTCGGGTTACACAAATTATTCTCTCTCGGCAAATATCCTGAAGTAGTAGGAAGCGAGATCTTGGGTCATATGAATAAAGACTAGTAAATGCTTTTACTTGAATTTTGCCATACAAATACACTAGGCAATGCTGTACAAATATGAAGTAGGCCTAAGAGCATTTGCTAGTCCTTATAGTACTTGCACGTTTACACGGCAATTCCACTACTCTTGGTTATAATCATAAAGACATCAAACCCTAAAGGAACCACTTGAGCACACTCTGTTTCTTGTCCGATGAGTTCCAGATTTTCTCCCCAGATGGCTCTTATCACCCTAATTCCCATGTTAAAATAATATTTCTAATCAAATTTGGGTTGGTGGCCGTAGCATACAACAATCCACTAGCCCTGAGCCCAAATTTCTGAAGAATGACCAATTCATAAAGGTGCCAGGGCTGGAAAAACCTGTTGGTCACATCCCTGTACATACAGTAGCCTATCTAAATGTATACATGTAGATAACACCCGAGAGACGCATTTTGCACACGGGTACAGTCCGTTAAATGTTCCATATCACAAGAACTACTAAATGGAATCGTATGGAATTTTCACACATCATGGCGAAGACCCATAGCTATCGTATACAACAATTGGAAGAAGTTTCATGGGAAATTTCGTTGGGTATCACGTTTTTATCAGAATGTCGCAAACCATAAGTGAAACCTTTTGGGTTTGATGTCTTTATGGTATAATCGGACACTGTTTTGTGGACATAGAAAATTCTGACTCGGCTGATCCCCACCGCAGGGTTTTCGCAAGAGAACTGTATATTGACCGTGTGTCCCTCTTGACAATAATTTCAACAATGTGAACTAAATAGGTGCCTGCCTCTTTTTAACATGGAAGGCCATACATCACACTAAAAATTTTCTCGGTCGACTCTAGATGACACGTACGGAAAGTGTATATTAATGTTGTAAGAGCAGGTGGACTTAAAATAAGGTTACCCCTGAAATGTTTTTTGCACATAAACCTGCTGCCTGTGTCCTGTTTCGTGTGCTGTTGTTCGTGTGAACAAATACGCGGCCATGAAAGTAAGTTCTTGTGTTCAAATTTGTGACCTGCTCCAGCATAGGTGCTTGTCACTGTACAGAAAGGGGTAAACGGCCTTATGACACAATAAGCCTCGCTTATGTCGCCCAATGCTGTGATAGAAATAGCGTCAACAAGTTGCAACTGATAACTTATGTCGCCACCGACTCGAAAAATACCGATCGGTCGCAACTACCTGGAACTAGTTTATCGCCGTCTTTTGAGTGCTTATGTCGACACAGATTTCTTTTGATTTTAAGTAAAACGTGCTGAAGTTGAACACGTGCGATTTTCAGGATCTGGATATTTGTAGTTTGCAACTAGTTACTCGCCGACGCCCGAGAGCTTATGTCACCTAGTAGTTGTGACTGATTAGTTCCAACTAATACGCGCCGATTATCAGTTGCCAACTAGTTCTGACTGTACGTAAGGGCGACATAAGCGAGGCCTTACATGTACCTGAAATGTACGTCTCTGCAGGTGTATAATCGTAGTGGACAGCAATGATAACATTAATGTGGTTTCGATGACGTAAATGTACAGTTAGTGCTACGACTACGTTTAATGTCGTAACGGATAGAAAGAGCGGTTTCGAAGAAACGACGCACTTGCACGGTTACGTGTAGTACATGGTGCGCGTTTTTTTCAAATGCCGACTCCCTTGGACATGTTTCAAATCACAATTGACAAAGAAGATTTAGAACCCCTTTATATCTTGATTCAAGAACAACCAGTCCCAATGGGTGTCACCATAAAGACATCGATGTCTTTATGGTGTCACTTAATTGTGGCCATAGTTTGCTCCACGGCTAGATTGGGTTAGACTTTATTGAGTCATTTCAGGCACCCATTTAACAAACCATATTTTCCTTTGACTGCTTAGCATTCACACCTGTAAACAAATACCCCTGATAATCTTTCAACAGAAATCTACATCAGTTACAGCCAAACGGCCAAACTTTCATTGACCCATAGAAACCAATGCGAAAATCATCACAAAAAAACAAAACTTCACTCAAAACTCTGCCATATCTTCCCTTTCGGTCTGAACTCACTGTCGCGTTTTCACGCCGCGATTTCGCGTTGGCCTGTCATTTCCACAGGCAAAAGGCAGTAACAAAAGATTTCTACCATTGAAAAAGTAGCATCAGATTTCTATGGGTTGTGAAATCGCCGCCGCAAAAATCGCGTCAGTGGGTACAGGCCTGTCCTTTGCAGAGCGTTTATCTACCTGTCTTACATATAATGAAATGGTCCATGGACCATGTGCTCACCGGGTTGGACATAATAGTCTAATGACAGAGGGAGGTACATATCAGTGGCATGAGCAATCTCTTCACTGATCGACCTCAAAGGTAATTATCGCATGCGACCTAGTAGTCGCATTGGTAGTCGCCCCCATTTTAGTCGCTCGTGTGCGCCATGCTTCAGGGATTGCTCTCTGTGGCGATCTGGGGTGGCCGCATAGAAACTCCGCTAGCGCTAGCGGAGCCCACCTACCGATAGTGCTGTACATTTTTCCATACATTTTAACACCGATAGGCTGTCGAAGCACTAGCGGAGTTTCTAGGCGGCCACCCCAGATCGCTTGCGATGTCGCTTGGTGTGCTGTTCGCTTTTAAAGCCAGACACTATAGACAGATGGGTTATAATCGACGAGCATAGTCTCGGTCACCCAGCCGCTGTTTCGAATCTGGGGAACCGTAGCAGTACTGTGTGGCTGGCTGCGCAAGACTACACACAGCATTGGGGATTCCCCAAGGGGATTCCCAGAACCTCGATGCAGGATAATGCTATGATATGTGGTTCTATGCACGCCTGTAGATGAGGTTATATTTCGGCCGAACTGGGGAGTGAGTAGCGGTGCATAGTGTGCGGCTTTAATACCAGTAACGTGAGACTTCCCCTATGTAATATACAGCCTGTATTCACACACACACACAATGATGGCCGCAAGAAACAGCTTTTTCTGAGCAGAAGTTTCTGTTAGTGCTATGCTAAGGTTTCTCCACAGAAAAGTTCGGATGTGTTTGATAAGGCCGAACGTGCCACCTATCATGCTTTAGAGGGAGAAATATCGAAATTCTCCATGATCGCCCATGTGACGTCTTTGAGCCAATGGAATTCACGGAATCTCACTTCAGCAGCGAGATGTATTTTGTGTTCTGCTGTGCATCCCGTATAGACTGGTCCCCTGTCCTCGAGCCGCTACGCTCTGACATACGAGGACATGCCACCATACTTCTCAGGACAGGCTGGGACCAGTCTACATCCCGTGATGGCGTTCGACGTTGCTGAATTGTCCGGGTGGGGGTCATAAAAATGGATAAGCACGAACGAAATTAGGCCTAATGTAGAATACAGAGGACATTGAATAATTAAGAGCAAGGGTACGAGTTTATCGGGTCCCCATCTTCAACAGTGTAGTAAGCCTACTCCAGTGAGCCTGGTTTGTGGATAGAGCCAATACTTCAGTCCTGAAATGAACCTTTCCCAGCGTTATTCAACACAGGTATCTCGTTACTATTTTATTAAACAAACCCAAACCAAGTAGCTACTTCAACGGTATCGAGTAACCAGTACATTTTTTTTGAAATTCACAATTATGAAATTATTTTTGCTGAATTCCCGTCGGGATAGCAAATGTATATTGTTATCGGTTGGTAATTCTGTAATTTTATTAGAAAGTTTTTTTCGGGTAGCTGGTGACAAAAACAAAATAAACATTGCATTATTATACTCAGTGTTGCTACTGATATTTTTCAAAATTAATTGGGCCAAAACATCGATGGAAAATACACTACGTGTATTCTTCATTCAGTTTTACACTGCATGATAAGTGGACCCTCAACCCAGTGAGTGTCATTATGTATCTTCTCAGGGTTATTAAAATCCCTCCGTGACAGGAGAGGGTGCTTAATGTGACGTAATGCATACTTAGTAAGTGCACTTAACAAGAATTCTGGACGTAGTGCTACACAAGTAATGGTTGTCGTCTGTCTCGATTACATCCGACTGCATTTTCATACGGTAATCATCCTGGAAAAACCACGTAAGGGTTGGGCAAGTTTAGATTTCTTAAAGGTTATCTGAAAGGCATTTTATGATTTTTTCTCTGAAAAGTGGTTCGAGTAAAAAACAATTCAGTGAAAGTTGCATAAAGATTGGCCCATTAATTACAGTGTTTTGTGTACCAAATGATGTTGTTTCTACATGTACATGACAACCAAACAACTTGGTATCCATGGCTGTCCAGGCGGCGGGTTCGTGAGGTCAAATGTGCTATCCAGAAATCCAAATATTGCCCTCAGAATCCATATAACTGCAGGACGTATGACTGAACAAGAAAAATACATGTATATCAAAACTTTAGTTGCCGAAGTTAAATGAGGCGGTGGGTTCGTGAGGTCAATTGTGCTGTCCAGAAATCTAAATATTGTTCTCAGAATCCATAACTGCAGTACGACTGACCAACAAGAAAAATACATGTACATCGAAACTACACCCAACTGCCCGAGTTAAATGAGTTATTTTAATGTTTTTATAGGTTTAAAACATCCAATGACATCAAATGTGCTGTTCACCGCTGCCTGACATGGTTGTTAGGGTGTGTAGTCATCCTTTTTAAATTCCCATAACTTGGGAATGGGTGACCCGATTTTCATGCAGTTTTCAGTTTTCTGATGCCTGATTAATGCTCTACAGTATTATGCAGATAACCAGAAGTTGATAAAACCGTTTCAGGTAACCTTTAAAGCCCCACAGTATTGAATTTTGCGATATTTTCAAAATGTTAGGAGAGAGCACAAAGAGGTCTCATAGCCTTGAGAAGGTCCCCAAAATGCTTGTCTGATACATACTTCAGAGAATCAAGGCCTAGTTCTCAGCACACATTAGAAAAAACGACAGGGAGAGCTCTAATGTATTCAGACGGAGCGCAGTACATTTTACACTACGCTGACGTCGTGACGTCGGTGCACAGACGTCAAGAATCGCGGCGATGATTTGCGTTTTTTAGATTCAATACAGTGGGGCTTTAAACTCGCATCATGAAATTAGGTGATTCCCTCGTGCACTGCCCCCATCCTCAACGCTCACCTTGACCTTGCCCGACAGACATTTGCGGGAGTAATCGCTAACTTTAAACAATGCACGCTTTTAATTTCAATTAGACTGCCATCCATATATTTGATGGACTGAATCATTTTAGGATGATTAAAACTACTGGGGCGAAAAATAAACAATATACATGTAACTATCATTTTAATTGATACTGCGTAGTGACAGTCAAATGGTGTTGTTGCCCTGACATCAAATGAGTGTTTCTTGTAACACTCTTTTTCAGTGTTAAAGAGTTTATTCATCGTTTCGACGGCCCCCGCCATCTTGAATTTCTTGCAAACTGCACATGCGCAGTTACATCTGGTAGGCATTCTCGCGCAGGCCTGTGGGACACAATGGGGCAAATTCGTATCTCTTGAACAATCACTTTGCGTTGTTTTGCCTACCAGAAAAGTGCGCATGCGCTGGTTCCAAGAAATCTCCTTGGAAACCAAGATGGCGGCGGGTCTTCGAAACGATGAATACGTCAAGGTGAACACAGAAAATAGGCGCACACAGACGAATAACGCCCAGACGTATTCGGCACCAGGATATTGCTGTGTGCGGCTGCGCAAAATATGATATCAAACCGATTGGATTATTAAAGGGAGACTCCACTGATTGTAAACTTTTGAATTTTTATCAATCCATGGAGACTATTGCCATCAGTTGCAGTACAACAGAAGGCGCTCCTGCCTCGCACCAATCTGTTACGCCGTGCTCACAGGTTTGTGGGAAATCAAGATGGCGCCGGGTGATTGACAGCGAACTACTTGGCTTGGCTGATTATGTGATCCCTCGATCCCCGTAGTTACTAGGATCAAAATACCTACAAACCTCGCTTATTATGATAGTTGTTACTTGCCATACAATTATTCACAAAAAAATTTAAATATTTTTGCATTAAACAAAGAATGTCAAGCCAGTCATTTGGGACTTATTTTATTCCTACGCTGTGATGAGGTCGCGGACGTACACGTCGGCCAAATCTGGCCGATGTGATGCGTTCCACGGCTACACAGGTCTGTGCATAAGCAGTCTTACGCAAGCAGTCTCGCGCAGCCTGTGTGTACACAATGCCATGAGTTGTGATGTCACTATTGTCAATAGGCCGACGATAGTCTCGCGCAACCAGCCCCTCGTTCATACTCCGAGGTCGTCAGACCGAGCGTCTGGCACAGAACGCAATTCTCATTGTAATTGGGTCAGTGACCTTATTCCGATGATTCAAAATAAGGGGAGCTTCGCTGATTGGCTAGTTACTACCATTGCATCATATGTCTGTCTTCAGAAGCTGCAGCTTCTGAATGAGGCATCGAACCGTCGAAAAAAAATGTAAAAAAATTTTAACTGACCGACGCAAATCCACTGGGAGAATGTGCTGGTTGTCTTCATCGTCCCGTCCACGACATTAAATCTTCGTCCACTGAGAGTGCACATTGATTTGGCAGGGTCATGTGTGATAGACATGCATGCAAATGTGGTGTAGTCCAGGCAGGCTTTTTTGCATTCATCTAAAGACATCGTAGGCGTCAGTAATTTCTCGGGCGTCTTGTCCATCTTGATGTCGATGTAATTCACCCATTTGAGTTCTCTTGGCTTGATGCATCGGTTGGCTGCAACAGATACAATGGGTGAGGTCAAAGTTGGTGTTGGTGTTAGTGTTGGGTGTCAGTGTTGGTGTTTCTTTATTACAATTTACAGCCTGGAACGGAGTTTCCCGTCTTTTTGCCGAAGTTGTGGGTTCGACTCCGCCAAGAAGCTCCGCTTTTTTCTTTTTTCTTTTTCGATGCTTCTGACACAATTCTCATACACCGTTAGTTCTACATGAGCTGACGTTTTCAGGTGTTTTCTTTCTTTTTTCATTTCCTACCGAAATATATAATAGGCCTACATTTTATATATGAAATAAAATCCCTTGCTGGGGGAACAAAAAAAAGAAGAAAAAAATAGTAGCTTCTTGGCGGAGTCGAACCCAAAACTCTGACAACTTCACCAATAATGAGCCGCATTGGCCTGTACCGACTCCGCCAAGCCACGGGGAACTATGTCCTTATTGGCTGTGAATTGTAATAAAGAAACCCAATCTCGACTCGAGGAAGCCAGGAATGTAAGAATTACGTATGGATGATTGCGTCGAGGTCGGATTACATAGGCCTAGAATACAAAATGGCGATTTCGTAGTCTGAGAAGGACACCCGTGTGAATATTTTTTTCGTGTTTTCCTGCATTAGAACGGACAAGTCACACGCTTTCACATCTTGAAAGGTAGGTTACTTTCATTACTTCTCATTAGTCAGTCTAATTAGTTATATGGAACCGTGTGGTTGACCTGCTAGACCTTTTCAATTGGCCTTATTGGCCTCGCCCTTCTTTGTGCATTCCAACAATGTTGGCGTATGGAAAGTTCCGGCCCGCTCCCAGTCGAAATGCACTGAAAGTTCAATTTTGATTTTCGTAATGCCTGCGTATATTTCTCGTTTTGTCCTTCTAACTAATGTTTATTTTGTTTTTGTAGTGATTTTCATGCCGGTGTAACGTTTTTCAGTGTGGCCGTTTTTCTGTGTGATTTCCATTTTTCGGAACACACAGGAAAACGAACTCGCTGTTTCTCTGTGTGTCGCGCATTGTCCAGTCGCCGCTTATTCCGTCAATCTATTGTATTGTCACACTGGCACACGGGCCTCACTCAAAAACGCTACACATTGCCGCTTATTCCGTGTACACACTCAGTGCACTTCCCACGGCTTCGCTCGCTATACCATACTTGAGCCGGCAAACTTTGTGCACAAAGGGAATGCCTATTGATTTCTTTTGTATTTCTGAACGCATCAAAATTAGAAATACCGAAAATAGGCAAAGATATTTGACCAGCACATGCCCTTGACAATATGTCCGTGCACACTGCCCTTTCATTTTATTTGCCAAATAACCAAGAATAATGAAGTTGTTCTTGATAAAAGTTCTTAATTTTTTTAAAATTCATATTTCACCATGTTAGAATCTATGGAGGAGAAAAGGAAGGAAAGGGCATAATGGCTGAAGAAGCATCAATTTACAATATCGTCATACAGAGTGCATCATGCTTTTTGGATTTTCTAATATTTGATCGTTCATTTGGTGAGGAATTTTAAGGGCGAGCCAACGTTTTCAATTTTTCAAACGTGGCCAGGCGTTGTAAATAAAAAATGTCAAAATACCATAAAAGTACAAGATATATGACGGAAATGAAGGCACCTGCGGGGTCTATAAGTCAAAAGGAATTGAATGGGATGTATCTGAGAACACACTAATTAGCTAATAAGTTGAAACAAAAGACTAGTAATCGGTACACTTTCCCACGAAATGGTACATTTTGAGGATCAAACGACAAGTGGATCATAAAGTTCGAGTTTTTTTCTATTTAGTCCACGGCCAGTCTCTCCTTTCCCAAGCTCGGCTGATGGAAAATGCGTACTTACCGTCAGTGCCCTTCATTGTCCAGTCACTTTCCTTTAGGCCTGCAAACGCTCCATCCACGATCCAAAATACATAAACGAGAATCAACTCACGCAATTTCATGATTTACCCGTTTAGCACATCCAGTTCCTTGTAATGTTCCCACTTTTATGAGAAAAACGGGTTCCAACGTATTTTGTACCTTCAGTCCTCGTTCGTGTCAACTACCTGTCTGCGTAATTACAACATCACATCCAACTACATGTAGAAACCATTAATTTATTCGCGCCGTGGAGCGTGCATTGCGAAAAAGCTATTAAAATATACTTTTAAACGGTTTCCAAGTATGAATTGAAGATGATATCAACTGGAACAAAACGCAACAACTTCCTCCACTTTTAGTTTATTACCAAGAGCCTATACTCAATCAGTATCATTACAATACTGTATACGTTGCTGACGGCAGCCTTGGTTTTGTTTCACTGAAGTAACGACTAAAACGCGTCAATGCATCTAAGCGATGGAAAACGGCGCATCGATAAATTCTAATAAGTTCATGGAGACGCCCTCCTGCATATCATGACAGGAGCAATAAAATAATACATGTCCAACGATCTACCTTTATCATGATGAATTATGGGGATATGCGTCAGGCGTCAACTCGACCAGAGAAACTATGGGGTGCCGTTCGTGTCATTTGTCCAGGGGCGGATACGGAGCGGGGGGGGGGGGGGTTCTGGGGATTGNGGGGGGGGGGGGGTTCTGCGGATTGGACCCCCTCGGCGACCACCTTAAAGACGTTCAAAAGTCACTGGCCATTGTGGCCACCTGGGTCAACGCTTGAAAGCAATGATCCTTGTTTCTCTGAAACAACTGACATCTCCACCTATTATTTCCTTCATGTCCATTGAAAGTGGCTGAGGAAGACCCCGGTTGGGGTTGAAACTTTGCGAAATTCGGGAGACAACTTTATGTTTACTATCATTTTGTGCGTCGTTTTTTGTGCCCTTTGTTGGATACGTGAGAATCCAACTTACCTCGATGCGAGTCCACAGGTCATAAAAATTTCCTAAGTTCTAAAAATATCGTAATAAAGTAGGGGTAGCATAATGGTAGATGGAACAGCTTAGGTATAACACTAGCTGTTCCATTTACCATTATGCTACCCCTCTACATTACGGTCTTGTTAGAACTTAGGAAATTCTTATGACATGGACTGGCGTCGAGGTAAGTTGGATTCTCCCGTAAGTCCATGAAAAGGTGCGTGAACTAGCCTGCCACACGTCCCCTGGGTCAACCCCCTTGGGTCAGCTGATGAGCACATGGCCAGTGGTCCTCCTGAAAAAACTAACCTGAAACAGCGTCAGGCTGCCTCTCACTTAACTTTTCACTTGCTTCTCACTTCACTTTTTGCCATTAGCAGAGGGAGTGAATGACTGGACTCGGTCGCCATTTGTGCACTGTACTTGTGCAAACTTGGAAATGCACAGCGCACTAAGGTGCGGCACTGAAAATGGGCTTTGTATGTTAGCTGAATTAGTGGGAATCGTTTCCGAGCTGTTTCGGTTATAACGATGTCAAAAACGTTTCAAGAGGCCTCGAGATCTTACCCTACCATTAAACACATTTAAACCATTTTTGAAAATATTAAGGCAATTACTGGAAGTGGCTGTGTGGCAAGAGCAATAAGTCGCTAGGTACCATAAACCAAAAAAATTCTTTGATAAACATTCCTTCTGCTTCCTGCAGCGTGTTTACATTTTCCACAACGAAACCCGGATGACGAAGTTGCTGGTAGTTGGTGTAGCCATGCAGTGCACTGAAACTGGCTCATGGTGTAACAGTAAAGAATGTCCCCCTGCAAAATGTGTCCACTTCTGTTGTTCCAGGTGTGACAGGAATCAGCGTCCTAGGAATGCAGATCCGCCAAACAATAGCCGGCTATTGTAAGGTTATATTCGAATGGTCATGGTCTCTCTAGCCATACATTATAATCTCTCGCTGAACAATAAGACCGGACTTTGATTCCAGGGGGACTTGGATTCCTTTCACACGTGACGGATTAAAGGAGCTGGACGTCCAAGTTGTAAACACTCACTCACTGGCTCTCTATCCACGCGGTGCTGCCACCTATTGTCGGTGATATGTACTGACGTGAATATCGTGAGTGAGTTGCATCGGACCGGGAACCAGTCTAACGATCACATGTGCTGCCACCTGCACGAAGGAATAAAACTAGTTTGTCGACCATGTTTGTAAACAAACCAGCTTGTTTACAACTTCGGCGTCTAACTCCTTTAAGGTGCATGGCTATAGAAACGAATCGCCAATCTACCAATAGGTCGATCTCCTGTTCTTAGGACAGTTTTCCCTGGGGACATTCTTTCCTATCACACCTATTTGTGATGAGCGCGCGTCACATCGGTTTTGGGGGACCTGCGGCGTAGATGGTTTGCCGCCATTTTTGCAGGAGGACTTGATGTCCGCCTGCTGGGGCTGAGTCGATCTGTATCGCAAAAATCACCGGCCAAATGGTCCATAGCCCAATTTAAATTTACCGGAATTCCTTTCAGCTTGGTGGGATCCTTTGGCCAGTACAGGGTTAGGCTATGAATGGGGTTCCCTATCCTTTCACCGTGCTTTATCCATAGGGATGGTAGATGAAACCAGTTAACTTTTAGGACTTGTGGTTCTTTAAGTTGACTGGTAACGGTTCCCTATTCATTCACTGTGCTTTCGCCATAGGGATGGGAGATGAAACCAGTCGACTTGTGGGAATTGTGGATCCGTAAGTTGACTTGTTCTCTATTCCTTCACTGTGCTTTAGCCATAGAGATAGGAGATGAAACCAGTGAACTTAAAGGACTTGTGGATCCATCAGTTGACTGGTTCCCTATCCTTTCAGTGCGCTTTAGCCATAGGGATGGGAGATGAAACCAGTCAACCTGTAGGACTTGTGGATCTGTAAGTTGACTGGTTCCCTATCCTTTCACTGTGCTAAAGCCATATGGATGGAAGATGGAACCAGTCAACTTGTGGATCCATAACTTACAGACTGGTTCCTTCGCCTATTACCATGGTAAAGCCATAGGAATGGAAGCTGGAACCAGTCAGGTTATGGAGGCAGATATCCTACGGTGGCTTGGCGAGCAAGGTCTCTGTCCTACCCCCAAATGTTCCATATCGAGGGCCTTCTTTTGAAGCCCGACAGTATGCGTTAGGTTTTGTATCTCGCGACGGCCGATGTAACCTTTGACCTTTAGGCAACGTCGTTTTTGCATGCTCGACAAGACTGTTCAAAGCTATGTATCTGAATGATCTAAGTTACCAATTAGGCATTGAGAGTGTTGTTACACATAAAAGAATGAGTTGAAGCATGTTACCTTACCTGATGAAGGGTTAGTCACGCTATAACAGCTCGTTGAACTTCTCAAGTGATGAAAGTATGGCGGCCATTTTTGTTTCGATATAGTATCAGTCCAGCCTCGTGTTACCACTGGCTATGTATAGGTTGGACAGGACACCAGTCTTATCAAGGTGGGGACTGTGAGGGAGAAAGAGGCACCTCATGCATAGGCATACTGTGGGACTTTCAGTCATTGATTTTGAAAGGACTGACTGAGATTTATTCAGAGAATCATCCTCTTCAGCAACATGGGCCTTGTTACAACCAGAAATGTAGCCATAACCAGAAATGTAACCAAGACCTCGTCAACCAGAATTGTAGCCTGTTTTCCTACCACTTATTTTTCACATGCTCTGTCAACCAGAAATGTAGCCCCCATCCCGATATGTAGCCCCAACCAGAAACAGCCCTAGTTGGGATGTGATAAATACATCAGAATCGACTTTCGTCCAAACTTGACCTCAGCTACATTTCTGGACGAGTTCGGCTACATTTCTGGTTGGGGGAGGCTTGGCTACATTTCTGGACGATCCGGCTACATTTCTGGTTGGGCTACATTTCTGGGCGGTGCTACATTTCTGGTTGACAGAGCATGTAAAAATGTAACTGGTAGGAAAACCGGCTACATTTCTGGTTAGTGACGAGATCTTGGCTACATTTCTGGTTATGGCTACACTGGAAAAAATATTTTCTTATTTTCTTACTTTTTCTTACTTTCTTGGGAGTGAGACAAGAAAATCACAAGAATGAAATGGTCCATGGACCATGTGCTCACTCGTTTGGACATAACAGTGTAATGACAGAGAGGTACATGTCAGTTACGAGCAATCTGGGTCATTCAATGATTGTTGGGTTATGCCACCTGGCGGCCATATTGGATGTCCGATCGGGCCAAAACTTCACATGCACATAAAGGTCATCTAGAGGGAGCCACATAGCACATTGGAGCACTCTGGGTCAAGTCGTTCCTGAGTTACAGCACATTTGATGATTTTCGGGTTACGTCACCTGGCGGCCATATTGGAAGTTTAATCAGGCCGAAATTTGACGTGCTTGTAGGCCTAAAGGTCACCTAGTGGGAGGTAAATATCAAGTTCGAGAACTCTGGGTCAAGCCCGTTCCTGAGTTATAGCACTTGGTCGATTTTCAGGTTACGCCATCTGGCGGCCATATTGGATGTCCGATCGGACCGAAACTCGGTAATTTTGAAGGTACCCCTCTAATACATGTTTATGCAAGATATGAAGATGCTCAGTGAAATAATGAGAACCTGTGGCAGGTTCGTCACTTTTGTAGAACTTTGACCTCTGTGACCTTGAAAAGGACGTCAAATCAAAAACCCGTTATATATGTTATGTATCCTAATTAGATACACCTATGATAAAAATTTGGAGACGATCCAGTCATTAGTTCAGGAGTTGGAGGCCAAGCCAAGAATCGAATCGGACCGAAACTTGGTGTCATAGGTCATCTGACCTAGGGGTATATATGTACCAAGTTTCAGATCAATATAGCTCCAGCGGTTACGAAACGTGCCCTGCTAACGGACGACGACGACGGACACCGCCGGACGGTATAAAAGCTCACGAGTGAGCTAAAAATTACAGATTTTCTTGTCTCACTCCCAAGAAAGTAAGAAAAAATAAGAAAATATTTTTTGCAGTGTATATTTCAGGCTGTAACAGCCTTCTCTTGATAAAAAGAAGCAAAGCTTCTCATCTCAAGAAAAGAAGTGATTATTCACATGACAGCACTTACAAATTTCACATAATAAATATATTACCTAAACTATTGGTTCCATCTACATATAAGCATTAAAAACCCTTGCTGAAACAGCGTTCATCTGAAGTATGTTAGAAAACAATCTTTATTACAATTCAACCTAACATGCAAGTGTCAGCGATGCTTTTTAACATCTTGAAACGACCATTCTTTTATTAAGAAACATATAACACATTGGTAACATAGAGAAAATGATGGGTAAATGGAAACCATTGGTGATTACTTGTTCAATTTCCGGTGCAATGGAGCAGTTTATAATATCCGACTTGAAAAATAACGCCCATCGAGTTTGCTGATGAGTAAATTTAAGACTGTCTTTCCACCCACCAGCAATAGGAGCAGTCACCCCGCGGATATTGCCAACAGATGGCAGCACAGTCCTAGCGGACCAATGTACAGGAAAATCTACGTGATTGCTGCTCGATCAATAATGACTGGGCCCGCTATATGCATTGAATTGGGCCGTAGTGACACCTATTGGTCAACTCGCTGACAGCTCCGATTCATTGTGGCAGCACCGTGCCACAGAAAACTTACACTCGGGTTACACAAATTATCCTCTCAGCAAAATGTCATCCTGAAGTAATATAGGAAGCGAGATCTTGGGTCATATGAATAAAGACCAGTAAATGCTTTTACTTGAATTTTGCCATACAAATGCACTAGGCAATGCTGTACAAATATGAAGTAGGCCTAAGAGCATTTGCTAGTCTTTATTCGTGTGAGCCCCTTCTCTCGTATAGTACTTGCACGTTTACACCGGCAATTCCACTACTCTTGGGTATAATCATAAAGACATCAAACCCTAAAGGAACCACTTGAGCACACTCTGTTTCTTGTCCGATGAGTTCCAGATTTTCTCCCCAGATGGCTCTCACCCTAATTCCCATGTTAAAATAATATTTCTAATCAAATTTGGGTTGGTGGCCGTAGCATACAACAATCCACTAGCCCTGAGCCCAAATTTGTGAAGAATGACCAATTCATAAAGGTGCCAGGGCTGGAAAAACCTGTTGGTCACATCCCTGTACATACAGTAGCCTATCTAAATGTATAACAGATCACCCGAGAGACGCATTTTGCACACGGGTACAGTCCGTTAAATGTTCCATATCACAAGAACTACTAAATGGAATCGTATGGAATTTTCACACATCATGGCGAAGACCCATAGCTATCGTATACAACAATTGGAAGAAGTTTCATGGAAAATTTCGTTGGGTATCACGTTTTTCTCAGAATGTCGCAAACCATAAGTGAAACCTTTTGGGTTTGATGTCTTTATGGTATAATCGGACACTGTTTTGTGGACATAGAAAGTTCAGACTCGACTGATCGCCACCGCAGGGTTTTCGCGAGAGAGCTGTATATTGACCGTGTGTCCCTCTTGACAATAATTTCAACAATGTGAACTAAATAGGTGCCTGCCTCTTTTTAACATGGAAGGCCATACATCACACTAAAAATTTTCTCGGCGACTCTAGATGACACGTACGGAAAGTGTATATTAATGTTGTAAGAGCAGGTGGACTTAAGATAAGGTTACCCCTGAAATGTATTTTGCAACATAAACCTGCTGCCTGTGTCCTGTTTCGTGTGCTGTTGTTCGTGTGAACAAATACGCGGCCATGAAAGTAAGTTCTTGTGTTCAAATTTGTGGCGTGCTCCAGCAAAGTAGGTGCTTGTCACTATAGAGAAATGGGTAAACGGCCTTATAATACAATTCCTAAAATGTACGTCTCTGCAGGTTTATAATCGTAGTGGACAGCAATGATAACATTGGGTATAACTGACGACCAATGATGGTCACTTGCGACAAGCGCCCATTTTTGCAAGAGCGGGTCGCATTTTCACTCAGTAATGGACAAAGCGGTCATGACAGGGCAGCTCTAGGTCGTGAGAACCCTTGCAATAGGGAGGTTTCGCAAATCTGACAAAACACGAAGTACGAAATACGAAATTGGACTTCATTTCAGGACGTAGGCATTTCAGGAGATGGTTGGTACCACAAATATCGCCTGCTGTAAGAGCGTCTTTTAGCGTATGACATTAGACCGGTAAAGTTACGGTGTATATTAAACTTTGAAATTTATCTTTCGTTTCCACTTCGTAGATACGAAGTGGAAATTTAAAAATTCAAGATGCATGCCCCATAACTCCCTCGATCGGTCTTACATGATATGCTACAAGACGCACTGGCGGCAGGGACATTTGTGGTAGCAACCATCACCAGAAATACATTAAGTCCTGGAAATGAAGTTGAATTTCGTATTTCGTACAACGTGGTTCGTCAGATTCGCGAAACCTCCCTAATATTAGGATCTTGCCAAAGAACCCGGGTGGAGCGAGGCAAGGGAAGCAAAAGAACTGCCCAAAATCTCCCGCCGATCTCATGACCGCGAGCCAGAGACCCGAGCCACTAGACCACTTAATAAAATAAAGCACAAAAAAACGACACAAAATGTGATACAAAATAAATATATCAAAGTCGTCTCCGGTATTCGCAAATTTTCGAACGGTCGAAAATTTGACGACTTTGATATATTTATATTGCATCAGTTTGTCTACAAACTGACTAATGTTGAGAGGAACAAGAATGGAGACACCTGTAAGTCATTTCAGGCACCCTTTTAACAAACCATTTTTCCTTTGACTGCTTAACATTCACACCTGTACCAAATACCCCTGATAATCTTTAAACAGAAATCTAAATCAGTTACAGAAATCTAAATCAGTTACAACCAAACGGCCAAACTTTGAATGACCCATAGAAACCAATGCGAAAATCATCACACCAAACAAAACTTCACTCAAAACTCTGCTATTTCTCGCCTTCCTTTGCAGAGCGTTCATCTACCTGTCTTACATATAAAAATGTACACTGCTTGTATATATATCGCCAGTTATATCAGTAGGAGTAAGCCCAAAGCAGTTTTAAGCATGCCCTTGTCGATATCTACAGCAGCAGCCCACTGCTATTTTTTTTACAGTTCACGAGAAACTGCATTCGGAACTTCCGAAGGCAACTGCTCGGCAATTTCCGTCACTCGCATTTGCCCTCGGACACAATTCCAAGGCAGCCATCTTGAACGCGCAACGATTGCAACGCGTTTCTGAGTTTTGTGATGCGGTAATAATTCGCCTCATCACACCGGCAGCACTCTGCGCATGAACTAAATAGGTCACACAAAAATGCTGCGTTATTGATCAATAATTGGCAGATTATGTGAGATACCGGTAAGTTTATATATAATGCCTCAACTTATCCAACAAATCTGGTTGAACATATTTACATGCCAAAATTCAGGGAAAGAGTCCCACGGTCGTGACGCCGGCGGTCACGTGGGTTTGTTGATATGGCTGCCTTGGACTTGTGTCCGAGGTGAAATGCGCCGCCCAGTGACAGATAAGCAGTTCACCTCAGGTCGTTCCGAATGGAGAAACTGATATTGACCTAGGTTCTTCGATGATTTGAGTATGACACATTCAGCAGCATGAGAGAATACCGAAAATGCCTCAAAGCTAAAATAACCGACCAAAAATTCCATAGTTGACAGGAGAAGGCAGCAGAAATACCCAACCATACCGAGTCTTGGTATAAGTACAGTGCTGGACAGAAGTAAACGGACACTGTCAGATGGTAGGCTGATAATGCATCAAAATCGCAGTGTGAAAGGAAAGAATATCCCTACGAAAAACTGTCCCAGCAACAAAAGATCCTATTGTTACATTCTAACCTCTGGTGATTGGCTTCTATAGCCATGCACCTTAATCCGTCATTGAACAATACAAGGGGACACTTTCTACAGGGGGACATTCTTTACTGTTACACCTGCTTCGCCACTTTGATCTAGCTCCTCCAACATTGTCACACACTTACCAAAAGCATAACAGTGTCAGGACTTCGTAACTTTTCTTACCCTGGGGTAGGGAAGACCTTCAATGTTGTGGTGTTCATTTTATCAAAATCTGCTGTGAGTTTGCTGAGATATTTGAGATTATCAGTATTATGAAAATTGAGATTTTGTTTGTATATTTAAATCACGTACAGTCTCCCTTCACAGTCATTATGATTGTAATTGGCTGAGCCTGAAGACTCTTAAGTGGCCACTTTAATGTTAAAGTACGATAATTACTGCTGTTGAGATACATAAAGTGCTAAGTTTATACAGAAACAGGTACGTACATTAACGGTCAACACAATCTGTCAAATTTGAAAATATGCACAAAACCTAACTTACACTGTATGAAATATATAGTCATTAAAAGGCTCTTAGTGAGTACTAGCCAATGAAAACTTATGGTATGTGACAGGGTTTGTGCAAACTTTGCGAGCGAAACTTTTTGGTGAAATTCAAACTGGCAATGAAAGTATGATAATGTTTGATTTCCTTCTGGGATCTCTACTAGAAATTGCCTGAGGGAGACCCCGGTTGGGGGCGAAAATTTGCGAAATTAGGAGGGGAGACGACTTTACTCTCTTTAGTATCATTTTGTGTGCCGTTTTTTGTGCTGTATGTTGGACACTAGCCGTGGTTACACTACATAAAATCCCCGGTTTTTTTGCGGTCACACCTATGAATTACCAGGCTTCAAGAAACCCATGTCTGAAAAACACGGGTTCCTTTCTGGAACACGGCAATCTCGCCGTGCTTTTCGAAATCCCCGTGTCTCATTAGTTCTTTAGCACGGCTACAGATGGCGCAGCCATTAAGTGACGTCGTTTTCGCGCCTCCAACAATGTGGGCCAATAGAGGAATGACTGAAGAGTCAGTGCATGCAGCGCAACGGTCGCCGGGCGACTCAACTACAATGTAGTGGTGTGACCTCTCGCCGGGATTTTCGCGCACTACGGGTTTGACACGGGTCTGGAAAAACACGGGTATTTTTATGTAGTGTAACCACGGCTAATGATGTGTGGAAACTGATTAGACATATGGTTGGCCTATGTGGAAAGTGAATAATGCCCGTTGTACACGGTAGGATTTTCTTGTAGGCCTACTAAAAATTATAAATGGGGCCTAAATGGGTGTTCACAATGGTTTTCAGCTTGGCAATCGGTAGCCTATGACCGAAATCACCCTTCATGAGCCTCGTTTATAATTTTTAGTACAAAATGAAATGGTCCATGGACCATGTGCTCACCGGGTTGGACATAATAGTCTAATGACAGAGGGAGGTACATATCAGTGTTGGGAGCAATCTCGGTCAACTCACTCCCAGGTAGGATTTTGATGATTTTTGGGTTATGCCACCTGGCGCCATATTGTATGTTCGATCGGGCCGGAACTTCACATGCACATAAACGTCATCTGCAGGGGACCACATAGCACATTGGAGTGCTTTGGGTCAAGTCGTTCCTGAGTTACAGCACTTTGATGATTTTCGGGTTACGCCACCTGGCGGCCATATTGGATGTCCAATTGGGCCGAGACTTCACATGGTCATAAAGGTCATCTGCAGGGGCCCACATAGCACATTAGAGCGCTTTGTGTTAAGGCGTTCCTGAGTTACAGCACTTTTATGATTTTTGGGTTACGCCACCTGGTGGCCATGTTTGCGTCAAATCAGGCTGAAATTTGGCGTGCATGTAAAGGTCATCTAGATGGAGGTAAATATCAAATTTGAACCCTCTGCGTCAAGCCGTTCCTGAGTAATAGCACTTACTTGATTTTCAGGTTACGCCACCTGGCGGCCATACTTGATGTCCAATCGGGCCGAAACTTGGTATTTTTAAAGGTACCCTTCCAATGCATGTTTATGCAAAATATGAAGTCGTTCGGTGAAATAATAACAAACTGTGAGAGGTTTGTCACTTTTGTCGAACTTTGACCTCTGTGACCTTGAAAAGTAGGTCAAATCAAAAACTCGTCTAGGGCTATGTATGTACCAAGTTTCAGATCCATAGCCCCAGCGGTTACGAAACGTGCCCTGCTAACGGAACACGACGACGGACGCCGCCGGCCGACGACGGACGACGGACGCTTCACCATCGTAATAGCTCACCCCGGTGAGCTAAAAATCCTATCGTGTACAACGGGCATAAGGTGTAAAACTGACTAGGTGTATTGAATAGCTTTTGTGAAATGTGACATCTCAGGTAGACCTATAGCTAGGACTGAGGTCAGTCCTGAAAACTACCCACGGTGTACATGAATTATGATTGACAGGTCATGTGGATAAATTCCGTTCTTCTATTGGCCATGACTGTGGTAGGAACTTTCTGAGGTGTATCTTAGTGTCATTTTCAGGCTCAGTTTCCTGGTTCACAGGGGGAACGATCATAACATGAAATGCTTGTGTGGTATTAGGAAAACGAACCTGAAAATGACATGCATTTGGCTTTCAAAAAACATCAACAACCCCTCGTTACAGAGTATGGTCTGTTGGCTTTGGATTTGTGAGGGGAATCGCATTTCTGCACACCTCAAAAAGTTAAGAGCACTCCTTTTACCCACATGACTTGTCAATCATAATTCATGTAGGCCTACATCGTGGGTAGTTTTCAGGACTGACCTCTTAATGTGTAAAAGAGAGTAATTACATGTTGAGTAACCTTGTTGGGTTTGACCATGGGTGTGTATTGTGTGTGACTAGTGAAGGCTGTGAAGTTGAATCCCAAGTGTACAGTTCTCCTTGGCCCTCGTGCTGGTCTCAAAGACAGGTTTTCACATGTTTCTGTTTGTGATGGTGAATATTCGGTCGGTCGCCTGTCTGTCTCTCCAGTTTCGATTTTTGCAATCAGAACACAAAGGCCTTTTATTCCACACGATTATGTCACTCTGATGGTTTATTAGGCCTGACGCCCGTTAGAAGAAGGTACCGGTATTCCGAGTTCAAAGCAACATGGATAAAGGTAGGTAGATTTTGTCTCTATGCTCTGGAGAAGTATTCTGTACTAAACCGACGTTTTCGAACAAAAAAAAATTCCAGAAAGAATGGGTCATCACGGTACATTAAAGGGAATTAGCCACGGCAGTCAAAAATGATATTGAGAATAATTTCGTGGCCCACGAAATTCATAATTTCAAAATTACAAATTAATTCGTATTTTAGCGGATTAGGCTACATCCCAAGGTAAACCTAGATTTGCAGCTGATCGTGTTGTAAATGCTATTCGAAGGCAGCAAAGCCACAGCAGTTGTGTAAATACATGTACCGTATGCTCTTTAGTAGGCAATAAACTCCCGATTTGAATAAAGTAATAGATTCAAGATGGCGGCGTTCGAGTCTCTATTCAGACTCCTTGACAGGCGTGACCAGTTCGCTTTAAATCCACGAACGAAATTACATGTACAAGAAACCTCATCCCACGCAGGGATTTCTACAGGAAAGGTCACCCTATTCAGCGAAACCATCCGACTCGTGTCACCTAAGATTTTTATTTTTCCGATTGCAAATAATCTAACATTTTTATCCCGCAACAAAAAAACAAAACATTTTTACAGTAAGATAAAAAAATTACAGACATTTGGTCGTCGACATAGTCTATTTCCTCTGTGTTCCTGTACAACTGTATATATGTATATATAAAAGGATATTGACTTGTTATTTGAATGATATATATAATATTTTTACACGCAAGGATCTAACATATCATTTGTACACACACTGAATAAACTTGAGACAAAGGTTTAGTTACGTATGTAGTAAAACTACCCGTTAATCTGCAGTTGTGACAGGTGTTTTTAGTAGACGATTTTTCAGATGTGGTCGGAGTAAAATAAGTGCTGCTTGAACTCTGGGAAGAACAATTGAAACACGAGAATGAAAAGATAGGGTACGGGCAAAACAAAAGGAGGCGGTGACCATCAACCAGGTTAAAGCGAATGGCTCGCGTGGTTTTGGTGGTACCTCCCATAGAGTGAACGTAGTCTCCAGGCAAAGCCGTGCTCCAGTCATAGGCAAAAACTGTGCAAATATGCGAACGTGCACCTGGGGACGAGGTGCCAGTAAAAATTTGTTAAAATGGGTTAATGACGTCATTTTCAAATTCAGCCGGTCAAAATGTACATTTTGTACTATTAACATTGATTTCGAAGCGGCAGATTTTGCAGAATACGCCTCCGAAGTTTGGATGTCTAATGCATTTCCCATTAAACTAAAATCTTTCTTTCGCCTTTTTCTCAAAACGGCGCTTGATTTGAGGACATGTCAACAAACAACTGTCAACAAACCCCGCGAGCCATTTGCTTTAAAACACAAGAGCACATGCCTTGTGATTGTTCAACAGATAGGTTGCGCAGCTTTCCGACTCCGGCTTCAACTATACCAAAATGAATTGCAGTCCGCTGTAGATATCCTTGATAAAAACGATTTGATAGACGTTTGTAAATCGTAAAATGCCATAACTTTCTGGCAGAATAATTTTGACTCGTAGTCGGATCTCTACTAGAAAATGCCTGAAGAAGACCCCGGTTGGGGACGAAAATTTGCGAAATTCGGAAACGACTTTACCTTTACTATCATTTTGTGTGTCGTTTTTTGTGCTCTATGTTGGATATCCATTCGGTTAAACGTACAATTTGCTTAAAGTCACTTTATGAAATAGGCCCCTATAGTCAGCGCCACATCGCAGATAAGCTTCGCCGGTACCTCACTGTACGTAGGGTAGTATCAAGTTCATGCCTGCATAGTTACTGTTAAGTCATAGCAATAAAATCACTTTTACATCTGTCAGTACTCTGTATTATGCTCTCTACAATTAAAAACATAACATTTTACTGGTTTTTCCTCCAATTGGCCCTGACTTTCAAATACATGTAAGTGCACGGAACAAATAAACATAAAGAACATGACACTTTTTTGTAAAATAGTGTTTTCTGGCCTTCAGAGGAGCCAATCGGAGCATCTGAGTGCCAAAACGGTATGTTCCAGTTCCTAAATACAATGTAGTTGTATTTATGAAACTGCAATTACAATTTCAAAGGGCCGCGACCTGAGGGCATTACTGGCCCTGTACAAGAAGTTTATGTATAAAATATTTGCTGGTTTGTCTTGAATCGGAAAACCACTGAGGCTGACCTGTGCACATTTCCAAGCTTGGCACTTTGCCCATGTTGAAGTTACGGTGAATCATACTTTAGAATAGTGTTTTGGTGGGGTAACATGACCAAATTGAGTTAGGGCTCAGTGTGATTTTAGAACTTCTCTTCACTTATCCCTAGGAAGACCTCTTCTGTCAAAGACACCAGATTTCGGTCTCAAAATGATCATATGTAATCAACATATTCACACTGAGCCCTAACTCAATTTGGGTCATGTTACCCCACCAAAATACTATTCTTGAGTGTGGAAAAGTGCCAGCCTGAAGAAGACCCCGGTTGGGGTCGAAAATTTGCTAAGTCCTGGAAGTTGACTCATTGATATTTACCATTTTGTGTGTCTATTTTTGTGCTTTCTTCTTTGGATCATATGTAATCAACATGGCCTTAAACACTTTTATTATAGCCGTGTTTACACCTATGCAATTTTTCCAGGCCAGGTGTAATGTTTTTCAGTGTTTCCGTGTGTCAGTGTTCCCCCTATTGTTCTGGAAACACTAGCAGACAGATCGACACGTTTCTCTCTGCGTCCTCCATTGTCGAGTCGCGGCTTATTCCGTCAGACAATAGCAGGGGAACTCTCGCAGATGGGGAACGCTCAAAAACGTTACACCGGGTTCGAATTTAACCCGGATCCATTGAATTTTCTGTCCACACCTATTATTCGTCTTACGATATTGAATGCTGGCAATGCTATTTATAGACACACCACCCATTCAATTTTAGCAGACCGACACCTGTCGGTGGGCTCAGTAAACGTTTTAGCCCGGCATTTTTCTGTCCACACCTTTGAAATTGCCGGGCTAAAGTATAATCCGCATCAGACCCGCCGAGCGAAAGCGGGCTAAATTAGTCCGGCAATTTTTAATCCGGATCCGATTTTCATAGGTGTAAACGCAAAAAAGGCGGGTCAGAGCCGGGTCAGGTCCGGCAATTTCCTCAGGTGTAAACACGGCTAGTATGGCTCTCGGTCAGATTTCAGTGCTCTGGGGAGAAATATTTGGTAGAAAATGAATAATGGTGATATTCGGACAATACTACAGTTAAGAAAAGTAATACGCAAAGTAATTTACAAACTTGAACAAAGAAACGGGCCGTTGCTGACGTTAAAGTAAATTTCACCTTCGGGATTGTGACTTTGTCAATAAGCCTATACAATAAAATGACATCATGACGAGCTTCAACTAGTGTATAACTTTAACAAAAGATTCTAATCGACGACAACAATAAATGAAATCCTGTTTTCACTTCTTTTATTGGTGCAACACAGTATATTGGCATAAATGTAAAATTGCTGACTGTTCAAACTGACAAAGTAAATTTTTACTTGATTCGATCTTATACCTCCGCTTAAAATTGCTACAAATGGAAACTGCAGGACCTCGTTCATCTTCAGAGCCTCTGCAGAATAAATTACGGTCAGACGGAAAAGCAGTAGGGCCACTTGACTTGTATTTTTGTTGGTTTGTTTCCATTAGGCCGAAGCCAAAGCATTATTGGCTCTGGTAAAGTACACCTGTATGGAAGTAGAGGCCATCTCAAGCTACTCATGTTCCTCACTTGGATGCGGTCTCTTATACACTTTCCTTGCAAAGGAACAAGGTACTAAAGCACCACTGTCCCATGCGACGGACGTATGAAGAGCCAGGGATGATTTCCCATATTGCCGGTGTAACGTTTTCCAGTGAGGCCCGTGTGCCAGTGTGACATTACAATAGATTGACGGAATAAGCCGCGACTTGACAATGAGCGACACACAGAGAAACAGTGAGTCTGTTTCCCAGTGTGTTCCGAACAATGGGAGTCACACAGAAAAACGGCCACACTGAAAAACATTACACTTGGATCCACAATGTTGGCACAAACTTTGCAATAAAAAGACAAATATAGGCCTACATCGTATTTCCTTGAATTCACATTTGTGACCCGGTGTAACGTTTTTGAGCGTTGCCCATCTGCGAGTGTTCCCATGCTATTGTCTGACGGAATAAGCCGCGACTCGACAATGGAGGACGCACAGAGAAACGTGTCGATCTATCTGCCAGTGTTCCAGAACAATACGGGGAACACTGACACACGGAAACACTGAAAAACTTTACACCTGTACGACAAAATGAGTCGGAATGTGCACATAAGAAGACCCAACACGTCCAAGGTGACACCAACGGTTCGCTGATTTCAGGATTGTCTGCCCATTGTGAAATTTGACTTGGTCGATTTCTGTGGTTGCTGTCTGGTTCCACCTTCGGTCTTCTTCTGTGCGACTTCCGACTCATTTTGCTGTGCAGGGTCACATTTTTTAATTCGAACTGACTGGATTGAGTACCTTGTAAAGTGCATGGAAGCGTATCATGTATTGTCTGCTTATGGTCGATTGTTAAAGAGGCTATATTGCCTGAAGGTAGATACACCATCCAATATTATTGCACAATATGGGGCCCAAATGGGGTCAGTTATTAATATTAGTGAGCTTTCGCAAGCGCCCGGTTAGGCCCTACGACGACGTTTATCTATTGTGTGGGTATACCCATAGATAAACGTTTTCGTATGGCCTAACCGGGCGCTTGCGAAAGCTCACTATTTATTGCCCTTTTTGATCCTCATATTGGGCCGTATGCACCAACGAAGATTATCTTGAACTCAGGTTGAGCCACAGCTTTTCAATTGTTCAGGTTTGCTAGGGCATGATGCGACAATGGAAAAGTTGTGGCTCAACCTGAGTTCATTGTGCAATAATATTGCACGTGTATGAACACTTTACAACTTTGAGTCCAGTAAGTGGATGTATATTTATTAATGGCTTGTATGAGTTACAAAACACATAAACATTATTTTACTTTTTAAATATTCCTTCATCAAGCTTATTAAAAGTTGTTACCGGTCTGTAAAGCAATGTGTCAGTAGCGCCTAAATAACTGGATGTTATTTAACAAACACTTTCTTTGATCAAAATATTTGTTTTTACTTTTTACATTCCTTTATCAATCTTATTAAAAGTTGTTACCGGTATGTAAAGCAATATGTCAATAGGGCCTAATTAACTGGATGTTATTTATCAAACACTTTCTTTGATCAAAATATTTTTTTTTACTTTTTACATTCCTTTATCAAGCTTATTAAAAGTTGTACCCGGTATGTAAAGCAATATGTCAATAGGGCCTAATTAACTGGATGTTATTTATCAAACACTTTCTTTGATCAAAATATTTTTGTTTACTTTTTATATTCCTTTATCACGCTTATTAAAAGTTGTTACCGGTATGTAATAAAGCAATATGTCAATAGGGCCTAATTAAGTGGATGTTATTTATCAAACACTTTCTTTGATCAATTTTTTTTTTACTTTTTACATTCCTTTATCACGCTTATTAAAAGTTGTTAGCGGTATGTAAAGCAATATGTCAATAGTGCCTAATTAACTAAATGTTGTTTATTAAACACTTTCTTTGATCAAAAGTGTTACATCTTTCTACAACATTCAGGATTTTAGAAGGGTGTTTTAGATTACAGTAAGCATCACAGGAAGGCTTCACCTGCGAAGACAGTTAAATCTTAGGTTATTGTGCTATCTTCGAGAAAAAAAAACAGTAATCATTTCCTAGCCGAAAGAGGGTTAGGGTGATCGGTTGTGACGTATTGTGTGTCGTACGTTGATAAGAAAAAGAACAATTTGACATACATGTACATGTACTACTATACGTCTTCACAACATTGGAACAAGAGAGAGAAAAACGTGAATTAGCACCAATGTGAAGGACGGTCTAGCCACGAAAGGTCAAAGTCATAATGCTTGTCGTTATGTATCTGAAGTTTAGTTACGTACGGCATCTATATACGGCATTTAGTAATAAATCCTCACCGATTATGCAATATATATTAATTATTATAATTAGCAAGTACATCAGATGAAGGGCACACTCTGTATAAGGTGTAAATCATTTCTTACTTTTCTGTAGTCTCTTCATAGCAATAAAGTATGATTCACCCTTACTTCAACATGGGCAAAGTGCCAGGCCTGTGCAACAGACACAACAAGTGAACACAATGATTAAACCACAAACCACACTATTTACCACTTGGCTGAGCATAACCAATAAGCTCATGGAAGTTACCCTTACAATGTACATCATTAGATAACTGTGACTGGCCGGTGCACATTTCCAAGCTTGGTACTTTGCCCATGTTGAAGTTAGGGCGAATCATACTTTATCAACAGTGCCTTTTTGGCAAATTGTGAAAAACTGATAAAAACACACCATATGACACTGAGCAAAAAGATTCCTGTGTTTTACTGCTGATTATCGTTATGCTGTGTATTACTGAAATGTAAAAGTGATGTGAAGCAGTCAGTAACAGCCTTTATCGCAATGGTTCACCGAATACCATACATAGAGTGCACTATTATGAAGTAATGGAACAAGAATATTGTAGCCAAAATTGCAAAGTGAGAGCTCAATTTGATAAAAGCGTTGTTGGTGCACAGGCCCACGGATCCATATTCATAAACATACTTAGGTCAAAGTGTGATACTTATCTTTTCTGTTGAAGAAAGGATAAGTGTCACACTTAGACTTAAGTAGTTTTATGAATACGGGCCCAGGGTCCATTTTCATAAACATACTTAAGTCAAAGTGTGATACTTATCTTTTGTGTTGGACAAAGGATAAGTGTCACACTTAAACTTAAGTAGTTTTATGAACAAAGGATAAGTGTCACACTCAGACTTATGTAGTTTTATGAATATGGGCGTCAGTGAGTTTAATGCATGTAGGCTACACCAATCTACACAAAAACGCCAGTATGCAAAAAGTACATCCCACTAACTCTGGTGTGCTTTTGCAAACTGGTGTTTTTGGCCGATATGTGCTCTGTGGCCTGGTGCACTGTGACTTCCTGTACATATCAGAAAGGAAATGAATTTACGCAAGGTGTTTGGCCTACACTGCTCCACTGTTGAGTATATGAACACACAAATAAAATATCTCTGGGGTTTGCGTGCTTATTAAATAGTGTAAGTATAACTGTCGTGGACAACAAAATCGTATTTAGATATAATCACGAAATAATGGCTCAAACCTTGGAGGAATTATACTCGAGTACTATAAGTATAATTTTACTTGAGTATAAGTATAATTACATGTATACATGTACTTGAGTGTAAGCATATTATACCTGCATATACATGCACGTATAACTATACTTGAGTATAAGTATAATTATACTTGAGTATAAGTATAAGTATAATTATACTCAATTCCTCCAAGCTCCAACTCACAATGTAAAAGAAATTGAATGCTGCCCCAGCCCAGTTGTTGACCAAGGTGCACGAAGACTTCAGTCCTAACGGAAGCACCCGATATAAGATGCCATGGACCAATGGAGTTGTCAAACTGATGTTGCATGATAGGTGTAGGCCTATCCAAAAAGATTACCATAAAAGTTAAAATTATGCTAAAAAGTTAAAATTTAAAGTTAAAGTTTTGGTTTATAGTCTGATGTCAACAACGGTAGAGGTGTCCGACTTTACATTTTAACCCCGGTCTATCCTGAAACCTTTCAGCAGAACTCAGATGAGCTGCTCATTCAGCTCTACAATCTGAGCATTTCCGACCGGTACCCACTTCTGTGGAGTTAGGCAAAGTAAGAAAGAGACCTGCCAGAGTCACATTCCAACAGTGGGATTCGAACCAAGGCCCTCCCGATCGCGAGCAAGAGACCCGAGCTCCTAGAGCCGAACCGGTTTAAGTCGTCCTGGGTATAACAGAAATATACCCAGGTTCAATGTGGTCCCACAAAACTATACCCTGGGTGTAGTCTGATCTACAAAAGTATACCCAGTACCGTAGTTTTGAGCCTAGGTACGAGTTAGGAACGGATCTCGCGTGATCAACAGGACCGCGCACGATTGGTACTTCTGTCGTATACCTGGGCGGCATGTTCGTGACAAATGCGTGAATTGAAAACATGTTTTTCGACTTGTCATGCTTGTGGTCATGTGACATTTGCAAGAACAATCTCGTCTTCAGGTGCTGTATCCAATCCTCGGTATACTTTTGTAGATCGAACTATACCCAGGGTAGTTTTGTGCGACGACATTGAACCTGGGTATGTTTCTGTTATACCCAGAACGACATTAAAGGAGCACGGTATTGCCACTTTTTCTCGACAGTCGGCGCCACCGCGCCACTCTCCAACCCGAGAGTCTAACTACGTCTCTGCGAATGATCCGAATTACTGCGTACATTTTGTAATGCATTTTTGTAGTTCATCTTACTGCCGCTAGGTGGCTCCCTCTACGTCGGCAGTCAAATAACGCATTTGAGATCCAATACGTGCTCCTTTAACCGATTCGGCGCTACTAGACTACCGCAGCTCTTTCAACATATCGTTGAAGAGCCCAGGCAATAATGTCACTTTTCCAATCAACTACGGTAGGCCTACACAGAACATGTAGAAAGCCTGAATGCAATACCATGACAGTGTGGTCTTAGGCATTTTATATGGGGTGGAATTTCAAGATATTACCGGTATAACTGTGATGTTCAGTGAGATATATTTTAAAAACTTCGCCATCACGGGAATATTGCCCCAAAATGAACGCGATATACATTGTAACTTACAAAGCAGTTTTCGATACAAACATTTTGTTATAAACATTCAGCAAATATTTTGATTTGTTAAATTTTAGATTTTACCACATACAAAAAAGAATTGTCTTGATGAGAAATAGGTGACAACAGTGATGAAGGTTTCTTTAAAAAATCCACTTTCATCATCTAGGGAGACATACAAGTTCAATCTGTGATGCCAGTATCACAATACCCGGTACTTACAAAGCCAAAATAGCAGCATTTGGTTCAAAGAGTACACCGTTATGAAATCACATTGTTCAATACAACAATATCAATATTGACTCATTCTGAATCACAATGTGACAATAGCTGCGCTTCCATTACAGCTTTTAGATCCGGTGTGAAAGGAATCCAAGTCCCCCTGGAATCAAAGTCCGGTCTTAGTGTTCTGCGAGGGATTAGAATATATGGCTAGAGAGACCATGACCATTCGAATATACCCTTAAAATAACAGGCTATTGTTTGGCGGATCTGCATTCCTGGGACGCTGATTCCTGTTACACCTGTCTTAATAGTACCAGTGTCTAGGCCTATCCGCATCTAAAATAAGACCGGATATTTCACGGCTTGCGCTTCCACTACTGGATTTGAGGTTCGTAAGTTCGGCTACAGATGGCGATACTTGGAGTGAAAGGCGCGTATTGTTCTGGTACTTTCAAGCATGCGCAATGTCGCAAGCGGTCTTAAGCCACCTGTAGCCGATCGTAATACTACAAAGAGATCCGGACCTATTGCCATTCCACTAGAGAAACACCATTGTTGATCCGCATCTAATTTAGATTCGGAGTATGATCGGCTATACTATCCGAGCTTAATAGATCTGCACTTAATAGAACCGGACTTATTAAACACGGAAATTCTGTAATGGAAGCAGAATAAGAACGGACAAATACCGTTTTTTTTGTAGTAGAAGTGCAGCAATAGTCTGTCCGAAAATCATTGAAAATTTTTAAGCACGACAAAAACCCTTGAAAAATTTTAAGCATGACAAAATATTTCACACTGTTATGCATGACACGGCTGATCACAGTAGGATTTCATTTATGGCTCTGACTGTGATTGTGAAGTATTGGTCTTAGAGCTGGAAGTTGGATACGTTAAAATACAATTATTTATAGTGTAAATCTAAAGAAGCCCCCCCCCCCAAGAAAAACTCTTGCAAACGAATTCAATTTTTAGAGCCTTTGGCCCTTGTTATGCAATAGGAGCAACCAGATGCTGGCTCAGTTCAGGTCCAGTTGACTCTTAGGCTTCCTGTACATAGAAGTATACGTTATACGGATACGCCGGTCAACAATACATGTACATGTAGTGAGTTTTCGCAAACATGACGAAATACGAAGTATGCAATTCTAATGTATTTCAGGAGATGGTTAAATACGTACATAAAGTCGTCTCCAAGATTAGGAGATGACTTTATAGGTATTTTATCAATTTGTTGCAAAATTCGGCGACGACTTTATACGTATTTTATCATTTTGTGGCAAAATTCGGAGACGACTTTATAGGCCTACGTATTTTATCATTTTGTGGCAAAATTCGGAGACGACTTTATACGTATTTTATCATTTTGTGGCAAAATTCGGAGACGACTTTATTCGTATTTTATCATTTTGTGGCAAAATTCGGAGACGACTTTATACGTATTTTATCATTTTGTGGCAAAAATTCGGAGACGAATTTAGGTATCTGTATTTTATCATTTTATGTGTCGTTCTTTGTGCTGTATTGGATATCAGGAGATGGTCATGGTACCATAAAATATCCCTGCTGCCAGAGCGTCTTTTAACATTATCATGTAAAACCGAGGAAGTTATTGGTGTACCTTGAATTTTTAAGCTACGAAGTGGAAACGAAAGATAAATTTCCAAGTGTAATATACACCGCAACTCTGTCGGTCTTGTATTGCGCTAAAAGACGCATTTGCAGCAGGCGATATTTGTGGCACCAACCATCTCCAGAAATACATTACCGGTAGGTCCTTGAAGTGCTCATGAAGTCCAATTTCGTATTTCGTACTTCGTTTTTCGTCAGGTTTGCGAAAATCCAGGCTTCACGGTCGCGAATCCTTTGTGAAGCCAACTGAGCGTATCCGTATACCGTATACTTCTATGTAAAGCAAGCCTTATGTTATCAGCACCATCAGATATCGCGGCATGTAGGTAGGGGCACCANCCAATTTCTTCAAATGCACACACTTCAACTTTTCGCCATAAATTATTGAAACGGATGTTAATACTACGCTTGATAAATCCCTCTGCTATGACGAGGGTATCGGGCACACAGGTTTTCTCTGCATCTATGATAGCAGAAGTCAAGTAGTTGTCGCTAATCATTCAGGCAACAAGAATGGTGATATAATAACAAACTGAATTTGGAAATAGTCTGACCATGGCGGCGTACCAAGATCATTTTCATCAAACAACATCTTCAGAAACTCTACGCGGCTCTGTCTTGGTTATGAATCACAGACAGCTACAAGTCTATGACTGGATCCTACATGGACAACTCTGTGATGTCTGGAATGGATCAGCTAACCTGAAAATAAACAGATACATGTATCTTTATAATCAAGTCCCCCAGTTTAGAGATGACATGTCAAGGAAAGGATGTTGACTAGGATTTTCAACTGAGCAGATTGAGAAAGCACATAGACAACTTAACTTGGTGGTTAGACGAATAATTTGACAAGACTAGTATTGAAGATGATATATACTGGTTAAAGTGTAAAGTTGGATGACAGTGACACCTCTTCCATTGTTATAGGCCTATCAGACTATGAACCCAAACTTTAACTTTGAACTTTTATAATGAGGATGAAATACTAGTTAGTATGGTGCAGATCACGGCAGATGTCACTGAGCCAAGTTCATCAGGAATCTAATGTTGACACATTCCTGAATTTCTTTGATCTTTCTCCAAAATTACTGAATGATGGAGAAAATCTTTCAGCTACTTACTAATCGTCCGACTCTGGGCAGTCCTTCGCAATATGCCCTGGTTTTTTACAGTTGTAGCAGGTGCGTTCTGAACCACCTCCTGAAAGAGAGGTTAGTGTTAGAATCGAACTCAGGAACACTGGTATACACAAGGACAGAACTAACCACCCTATAGTAGTATTCCAGTTTTCCAGTGGTTAAAGATAGTGTTTCAATTATTCATTTTATTCAGTGAGAAACAGATATCAATCGTACCGGTCCCACCAATTAATGACAGAGTTAAGTATAGCTAACCATGATCCCACAGTAACCCGGTGGAGATGTTGCATTTCCCATGTTTCCCAGGGGAGAGTCAATTTGACACCTAACACCATCGAGACTAACCTTTCTTACTTGTAGTACAGTCACGAGCAAAGTGGCCAGTCTCTCCACAATTGTAACAAGTTGTACCACCACCACCACCTCCTATACAAAATAACATTTAGTTATTAGCCCAGCCAGAGAATTAGCATAACCAGTAACTGTTTTTAAGGTACAAGTGAGTGCTCAATGAACTGCTCGTTAAGTTCCCCACTAAGATTCCTGGAGAGACTGGGTTGTGGGTAATACTGCGAAGTGCTTTGAGACTGTCTAACAGTGGAAAGTACTTATAAATGCCCAACAACATTATCATTACTACTACTGTGAAATAGGTTAAGGTAGTTTTACATGCAACTGACTTCGAATCAAAACTGTCTGAACTTTCTCCAAAAAGTCATATCTGAAAACCAGAGGAAATTTGACACAATGATGACATACCCCTTTTCTGAGGGCAATCTCTGCTTATGTGACCATAATCCTGGCAGCTGTAACACTGAGTTCCATCGCTGTCTGAAAACAATAATATAAAGATAAAGCATTCACAAGTAGAAAACACACAAGTAGATCAACTAAATGCAAATTTCCACCATGTCCACTACAAAAATCAGCTAAATTCAGCCAACAGGGTTGTGCTAAGGCCCCATGCTGAGAACGTCGTTCTGGTGGTTTGGCAATCCCACATGAAGGCCATTAAAAATGCTGGCGATGAAAATAACTTACATCCTCCTCCACCACCACCATTGGGGTTGGGGCAGTCACGCTTGTAGTGCCCAGCAGTGTTACATGCATAACAGATAACCTCTGAAAGAAAGAAAAGAATCATATACGGGTACATGTACCAGCAATTCTTTAACAAGAAAAGCTAGCATAAAGAGAGTGGTGTCACACATTCATCATCAACTGCATCATGTGCTACTGTGGAAATTGCGCTAGTGCAAGGCCCATTAAGTGGTATCATTACACAATTTAGCTTGTATCAGGAAAGGACATTACCTCTGTTACGGCCACCACCGAAACCACCACCGCCACCGCCACTGCCACCGCGTGGACAGTCTCTAGCAACATGGCCCTTTCCATTACATTGGTAGCATGTAATATCTTCTGTAAGAAAGTGAACAGGACATTAATACATCACAAGGGCAGCTTTCTATCCTTTACGGCAGTATTATTTGACACACAACAGCTCTACCACAGCAATAAACAATTCCATGCTGAAAGTACAAGTAGGCCTACATAACTGAAGAAGAGGGCCTTCAGAGTAGGCCTCATACATTGTCTGACAGGGTAAATCAAGGACACACAGCACATGCGGCTATTTCATTGCTCACTGCCAGCAGTTGAAAGCAATTTCTTGGCACGTCAATTTATTTTCATTGCATAGGAGGCAATGCCATTGCTTACTTGGACTATGACTGGCCGCTGGCAATATGAGTAATGGAAATAAATCCAACACATAGATCTGAGCAATGGGCTCCTTTAGCCACTGAAATCATCTGCTCAGGTGGTAAATTTCATGGCTGGTGAAGCAATGAGCAATCACCTTCTTTGAAAGAATACCTGTATGGGTTGAATAGTTACAACTGACTGCAATTGAAAACTAAGTTTTTAACACACACAGAAAAATGTTGCCAACAGATAAATAAAAGGCTGTAACAGGCACATAAACTGTGTCCATCTTATCCTTTGCTACCTGTAGTGTAGACAGAGTTCAGTAAGGAAAATACATAGGTAATATATCACTGTATAATTTCTATGTCTCTGTCAATTGATTCAAGAGAGTTGAAGAAGGTATCCCCATCCTTTTTCACTCAGTTCTTGTGAGTGAACGTGAACACTTTTCAGATGAAACCACATGTCAGAAACAGGGTATGGCCCTTCCAGGATGCAGGCCTTTGGTTGAGCTGGCCCGAATAAATACATGTACATGTAGTTGCTCTACCATCACATTACTGACCAGTCCTGTAACCCATGCATGCCTGGCCCAATGCACAGTGCATACCACGATCTATACTGTTTACTTTGGACAGTCGGACACAGGAATCTGAACAGAAGTTGGTGAAGGACTAGGCCTACAGTGCTCGAAAAGTCGCCGAAGGCGACCCTCGCCAGTTGGCGACAAGGTTGAAAAGGTCACTCGCCACTCCGGCGCGCCGTAGGCGCGCGCCGGCGGGGGGTCTGGGGGGCCTCCCCCAGAAAAATTTGGATTTTTAAAGCTCTCAGATGCGATTTCCCAGTATCTGAGAAGAAAATTTCATCGAAATGACAGCTACAAATTTTCGTTTAAAATGCATAAAATCCCCGTAGATCAATGATGATGATGGTCAGATCTTAAATGAAATAAAATTTCGTCGAAGTTACCAAATCTGCAACGCAGACGTCGGAAGTTGCCGAGGAAAGGCCGAAGATTGACGAACTGGGGTATGTATAAAAACAAACTCTGGGCACTTGCTGGCGGATCGAGGTAGCAGAAAAGGTCTGTAAATGATCACTACAGAGAAGGATCCTTGGACTTGGCCAGATTATGATACATAAGCAAGTTTTTGGATTAAATAATTTATATAATTGCATAAATGAAATCTTTAGTGGATACTAACTGCACGCCTTTGCTTTGTGCTTGTTCTATTTCGTTCCCGCGCACATTCGAGGAATCGATCGCAGCGCCCCAAAAGTCCTCTGGCTTAGTTCAAAATTTGGCCACAGCGATGATTTTGGGGGCGCTGCGATCGATTGATTCCAATTTCGATGTTGGTTACCGTGCCGACATGGCCGACGAAGCTTCTTTTGGCGCCATTGGGGTTATGTCTGCATTTCTTGCGCCAAGGCCTTATTTTCAAAAGTGTGCTTTCACAAATATCATTTGGCGAATTATATCTTCAAAAATTGTAAATTTTATTCGCCAAATGGCGTCCTGCCTTCGTAAACAACTCGCCAAGTGTAAATTCCTGGTCGCCAATGGCGAGTAAAATAGCTACTTTTCGAGCACTGGCCTACTGGTAGGCCTATGCAAAAAACTTGAGGGCCGGTGCCCGAATAACAGAGGGGCCTAATAGGCCCAACTTCCACCCACGTATTTCACATCTCGCACGTTCGCAGTGCCCCTGGTAGAATTTTCGATGGCCACTTCCGTTTTCAACCTTACTACCAGGAGCACGGGCAAAAATTTCCTGGATCGAGCTTGAATTGCACCCATTGGTTCCTAATGCCGCCACCAGGGGATGGATCCCTGGCGGCGGCATCGCGAACCAACACATGTTTTTCAACCTCGATCTAGGAAATATTTGCCTTAGTTACTCCTGATCATGCTGATGATAGTGAAGTGAAACTCCTCCTCCAGATAGTGAAGTGTGGTTGAAAACGGAAGTGGCCGTCGAAAATTCTACTAGGGGCACTGCGATCGTGCCAGATGTGAAATCGGTGTAGGCCTAGGCGTATATGTGCTATTATTTTTGTATTGTAATTTATTTTTCACCAACGTCTGTTGAGATTCCTTGTCTTGAGCTGAGCAGATGCTTGTTCCATCCACACTGATCATGGATGCCGACCATCAGATAATTCTAGCTACCAATACCATGTCTACTCGTCTTGCCACAACCTTTCTCGTCTCTCTCTCTCTCCTTTCTTTCTAAGGCTTCTCTACTACTCTCTCTCTCTCTCTTCCGACACTATCTCCATATGTCACCTTCAGTTCAAATACCTACCTCAATTTCAAATGAAGGACAATACCAGAGTATGAGATCATGAGATGTAGCCGGAGTATGGGGAGCAGCCACCATGCTGGACGTGGAGGAGAGGCGAGCACGTTGTGACCACGTGTATTTTCACTGTACATTTGCACGGACATGATGGCGGCCATTTCATGGGAAAGTTCTTCCAACTTTAGTCAGCCCGGGGCTGGATTCCCGCGGCCCATACTCACTACTCCGACTCTGACCACCACCACCACCTGAAGGACACTGTCTAGCAAGATGATCCGTGCTCCCACATTCGTAACACGATTTACTAGACATGTTTTTGGTCAACTAAATTTGCGAAAATACGATCAACACGGCGTGCACCCAACAACGACGGAGTTGGAAAGGAAGAGTGACCTACTTGCGGGTCGTGTGCAAAAATCGTTCGCTCATCGAAGTGACGGGTGCAAAAACCTGTGCGCGGGAATACGTAGTACATTCATTAGCTGCAAGAGGGCGCACCAGTATGAAGCGTTGATGAATATGTAAGTAAAGCTCAGACCTTGGAGGAAGGAATAACATACGTTATTCCTTCCTCCAAGCTCAGACGGAAAACTACACCCTTTTTAAATGAGGTACAGAAGCTCTGTAGAGACTAATTCTCCAAGGTCCTTTCAACCTGTTTATCAGTAGGCCTAATTGTCCTGTTGCATTTTTTTCGGCCCTTGTGGCCTCCTGTCTCCTGTTCACTTCATCTTTGCAACTACGACTGCACGCACTAAAAGGTGCATTTTGTATGTACATGTACTTGGTGGAAGTAAATAAATTCTAAATTCTAATTCTAAATTATGGTACGCCCTCTTGATTTCGCCAACTCAGCGCTGGGTAAAATTTATTATTGCCTTCTATAAAGGTGATTGTATAGAAACCCGGTTATTTTTTAGCTCCCTGTCAGAGTCAGGCGCGGATCCAAGGGGGCCTCCTGTGCCGGGAATATCTTTAAAATTGACCGGGAAAATTCGAAATTTTGAAAAGCTGTGTATATGGAGGAAAACTTGAAAACGTTACACCGGTTCTAGTTCAATCCGCTTAGACAAGGTGGCGCTGGTACGGGTCGGTCATTGTTTGACACTCACTGACAGACAGGACTGGATCGATGTCCATTAGTTGGCCTGAAGTGAGGATGATCGAAGTTACACTACTGCACGTTGATGGGCTAGTGTTTTAAAATCCTCCTTCTTCAGTGTTTTCATTGACAAGGGGCCGCTATAATAAAGGAAAGGTCACAACGAATTGGCTTACCTTTCCGATGCACCCCGCGTGCCAGATAATCATGACAGCGTCAGCACGTGGAGGAGGAACGTACCGAAGAAGCTGGACTTTTTTGTTTCATCTTCAAGGACATTGTCTCACGGACAGTTGCAAATCAGTTCCGACATCTCTCAAGGACAGATATTGATGTGTTAGGTTTGGCCCTGCCTTTTGTCCGACCCTTGTCCGGTGTGACAGATACGACTTCGGGCTCATCTCCACTGCCTCCAAGCGAGGTCATCGCATCCCAATCAATTAATAAATCGTTTATCCGCAGGGCGCTTGAATTGAACCCTTCTCATGGCTGCCCACGCTGAAAAATGACACGGGACTGGTTCGCTTTGTTTCCGTGAAAGGATCTTTCCATCGGATAAAACGCTCTGTTTTCTAATTTAAGTGTAAAATTTCAAGATTTGCAATCTCTGGAGCCGCGCCTCCCACCCGTGGTCTTGTCGAAACAATGGCTCCGCGTGCCTAGGGCAGATATGGTTCAACATAATCGAGAATTTACGGTCTTTTCTGCAGTCGATGGTGCTGTAACCCAAGAGTGATCGGTTTGATCAGCATTTTGAGGTGTCCGCGGCACGAGCGGTGTCTGGCGTACGTCATGAGCTACTCTACTCGCTATACATACATCGTCTTTGGAAATGTACTGGAGCTGAGAGAGAGAGGGAGATTTTGATGTAGCAAATTATTTTCAACGGAAGCGACCAGGTGTCTCGGCCTTTGCATGTGAAACTGGACGCGGTTATTGGTCTCAAGGGGATGATGACCCAATGGGCAAAAACTTCGTATATACGCTGAGGTTTCGACTTAGTGAAACAATGGAACCTTCATTTTTATTCTGGTTGGGTGGAACTGACCTTCACTTTTATGCAAAATTGGAGTCCTGTCTTAACAGGGGACTTACCACATGTGGCGGTAGCTTTTCCATTGAACTTCGAATGGCCTTGATTATTTTAATCCTTTGTTGAAAAATTAAGAAAAAGTATAATTCGCTATTGTTATGGAAAAAGCTACGGCCGAAAATGCCCAGATGTCGGTGCCCAGCCAAAGATTATTCAAGAATTATACAGCAGTGATTGCAATTCAGATTTTTATTAATGATCTTTTTGGGAGGAGGGGTAAAATATTGAGCTGAGGGACCACTGCGGACGTACAGATGGTGCGTTTTGTCTGAAAAACGGGAAACACAGCACAGTTTACGGGAAGCGGGAAAGGTAGGTAGCGACACCTTTCGATGAATCGAACAACTAACCATCAACCTCGCGTCGCGGACTGTCGATCAGACGTGAGGCACCAAGTCAGAAGCGGCACACGTCGTCATTTTCTGTCAAAGCGATCCAAAAAACATCCATGTAGTGGTGGATAAGGTATAAAATGGAATCTAGTGAGAGTATGAGAACTTTGCAATGAGTCAAGTTGCGCACGAGCATAGGCCTATTTGGTTGTTCGTTGCTTGCATGTCATGTACTACAAAGTTCCGCGAAGAACATCGCCAGTTGACATGTGGAATCACTGTCAAGAGTAACACACATAGGCCTACTCAAATCACGTGGTCAGAGTCAGATGGTTCTCCAACGCTGAGAGAAAAGGGAGGTTTAGAAATCAAACGAAAAACGTAAACTTTACGACAACGTTATTTTTCATACTTCACATTCTTCTGATTTTATATTGCATTTTCGGTACGAAAATAACGTTGACGTTTATCATTTGATTTCTAAATCTCCCTAATCTGGGACAATCTCCGGGACAATCTCCGGCATTTAAAACCTCTTTAGTCAAAGAGTGACAAAAATCACGGCCTGGGGCCTCGGCTTCCTTTATGGAGACAATGGCCAAATTTCCTCCACAATGCTCCCGGAGAATGTCCGTTTTCTGCTCCAACACCTTTCTATTGAGAACCTCGGATACAAGAGACTTGTCTCTGATTGAACANAGAGTATGAGAACTTTGCAATGAGTCAAGTTGCGCACGAGCATAGGCCTATTTGGTTGTTCGTTGCTTGCATGTCATGTACTACAAAGTTCCGCGAAGAACATCGCCAGTTGACATGTGGAATCACTGTCAAGAGTAACACACATAGGCCTACTCAAATCACGTGGTCAGAGTCAGATGGTTCTCCAACGCTGAGAGAAAAGGGAGGTTTAGAAATCAAACGAAAAACGTAAACTTTACGACAACGTTATTTTTCATACTTCACATTCTTCTGATTTTATATTGCATTTTCGGTACGAAAATAACGTTGACGTTTATCATTTGATTTCTAAATCTCCCTAATCTGGGACAATCTCCGGCATTTAAAACCTCTTTAGTCAAAGAGTGACAAAAATCACGGCCTGGGGCCTCGGCTTCCTTTATGGAGACAATGGCCAAATTTCCTCCACAATGCTCCCGGAGAATGTCCGTTTTCTGCTCCAACACCTATCTATTGAGACAAGAGACTTGTCTCTGATTGAACAAACACAACTGCTTTTGACGTGGTTAGTGTTTTGTCCCGTGTGTAACGAAGATAGGCTGCAATTAGCATACGCCATATGTTAGCCTGACTCGCAGGGACCAAAATGGCAAACCCCCACTGCACATTTATACTAACTTATTCCGTTGGACGAAAAAAAACAGTGATGATGTATTGCATAGGGGAGAAACAATGATTCTTTCGCTCAGTCTCGCAAGGGAATTGAATATAAGACGTCATGGAACTGATTAGTCTCGGAATGATGTCGGCCTACGATCAAACCGTCGAATTCGCAACTTATGTTACTAATTCGGGGGTTACAGTCCGCCCTTTGTCGCTGTCAACACCGTATGAAGACCTAATCTCCCCCAGAAAACAACAGTTGGGGTCGACATCAGTTTTGGGAGGGAAACGGAGGCGAGGGCCCCGCCCAGCAGACGTAGGGGTGATACAACCCACTTACGAAACTGGCGTGTGCAAATTACGTCTCCAGGACCGAGTTTATTGCATCAGTCATACTGACGCGGTGGTATTGTTCATGAAAAGCCCTCTCGTCTCGGAATAACTGTTTGGAAATTAAAACGCATCCCAAAATATCTCCATCTTGGCCCATAAGACCTGGCAGCAAGTTTCGAACACAAGGCGCATTTGAGCGGAAAACGCCCGTATAATTGTGGTCAAGTGGTGTGGAAGGAATCAAGATATATCATGCTGCCAATGAAGATTCTGTGTGTTAGATTGTGCCGGTCTGTCACCGAACCATAGGCCGGCAGATGGACCGGGGTGTCGACCCACACATCGGAACCACCCGGGTAAACTTAATTCCCAAATCGCTTATCCCTGCTTCTGCCGAGGGTGAATGAGATCACCCTGATCATACAGAGCGGGCTACCCGATCGAAAGTTACCCTAATCTGTCTTAAGAAGTTCATTAAAATGCTATAGCACGTCTTCGCTTTGTCCCCCAAACAAGACGGCTAAAATGCTATCCAAAGCAGAATCTTGAAGACCCGCACCCACAGCATATAACACGTTAACATATGGCAAATTGCAATTTGATTTTTTTTCCGCCGAAGTGCGCCTAATTTTGGCCATTAAACGCCATTATTCACGTTCGCGCGTACGTCACTTCGTGCTCCGTGCTTCGCTGCTACACAAAACATACCCATTGAAACCCGTATCAAAAAGTGATTCAGTTCGCATTACAGCCGCCGGTCTCGAGGGCCATAGAGAGCGAAATCCCTGTCTTTTGATAGTCGAACAACCATGCTGCAACTGGGACTCTGGCTGCGGCGCCCCGCTGGGCTCGGTGTGCAACTGCCCTCAGACCCAAGTTTGTCAAAATTGAGTCTTTTTATCGCGTGTTAGCCATTTAGAGTAAATTAGCCGAGATTGACAAAGATAGGAAGGAGTTTTCGGTAATTTGACACGACGGAAGGGAAATAATACTTGTCGAGTTTTGTTCGCCGAAGTTTATATCAGATGCGCGCGCGCCGTATCACTAAGAATCTGTAAATGGTACGATATAATGAAGGAGACTTTGAAAAAGGCCGTCATCTGGCGGGGGCCGAGTCTGCCACTGTATAGCAGTTGATAGTTCCATTAGCTGCTAATTACAGTTTGATAATATTCAACGGGAAATGGTGGCCATTTGGTTCGACGGCATTCCATTGCAAGTTATCGTTGGAATGAAAGAATAAGGCAATATCTCCTGTCATGCCTGTGGAATAGAAGAACAGAGGAGAAGAGAAGGAGGAGAGAGGGAGTATAAGCAGGGAAGAGAAGACGAGAGGAGAGAAGGGAGAAAGATAAGCAGGGAAGAGAAAAGAAGAAGAGAGGAGTGGAGAACAGAACAGAACAGAACAAAAGAGAAGAATTAAGAGAGGAGAGGAAAAGGAAAGAGGGGAGAAGAAGAGAAAAGGGAAAGGAGGCGAAGAGAAGGACAGAGGGGAAGGGAATAACACAGGAGAAGAGAAGATATCATCATAACAATCATTTACTAAAAGTGGGAAGAAGCTTCCTCACGCATCGAGCAATTTCAGGATTCATTGGGAAATTAACTGTCGACGTTCAATTCTTCAAATTTTATGTCTTTTCATTATGAGCGAGCGCACATTAAAATCCCAGTGGATCGCCAAAGCTGTGATTACAACTGAACCAAATTTGGCAAACAGTCCAGATCGTTCATTTGAAAAGATTTGATCAGACGAATTTCAAGTGGAGAGAGAGCCCCAACAAGACATATCGTACCATCGCGGTAGCTTGACCGTCGTTTTGGGCGTCTGCTCCTATACGTGGAGCGTCGACAGAAGACAGTGGGTGCTAGAAATGGTTTGTGTCCCTTTTTATGGTGATCACCAGGGCACCAAATTAACAAGGGCGAGAAAGACAAGGTGACTTTACTGTAAATATCACTGCAAGAGACTGTGAGACGCGCAGCATTTTGACAGTGACATTAATACACAATAACAAACCTAATAAAAACAGGCAGGACTTCCATGCATCCTTTCATAAGAGTCTTCCTACATAATAAACTGTCAATTCATATTTGACCAGAGGTTATGTCGTGTCAGTATCGTGTCGGATCATCTGCTTGGCCCCATGTCAATTACTTCTGATTTAATAATCCTCACAGACCATGCCCACGTCAATTTCAATTGCAACGTAATTGCTTGCAATAGTCGATGCAAAAGGATGAGATTTTTGAAGGATGGGTGGAACTTATCTCATCATTTCCTGTTACAGCACACTGAGAAATATTTTGCTGTCAAGGGCTTCGGAGTTGAGCTCCAGGTTTGAAAGATAAAGCAGCGGTTTTTAAAAAAGAAAACACCATTTTTTCTCTATACGTAGGCATACCTATGCAGTGTTTGGTGCGTAGCTCCCAACCAGCACCAACAAAGAGGATTGGCATCGTCCTAGACCTCTACCCAATGTGGAAGCCTTCAGGGTCCATCATAAACACACTTAAGTCAAAGTGTCATACTTATCTTTTGTGTTGAACAAAGGATAAGTGTCACACTTAGACTTAAGTAGTTTTATGAATATGCACCCAGGACCCTAGACATGTTATTCAATGCCAATGAATTACACACAAGATGCCAGAAATTCGCATTGCTAGGCCTAAAAAGGACTCCAAAACGTGTCTCCGACCATCGTCATCATCAACCTCAACAACAAAGGACTCCAAAACGTGTCTCCGACCATCGTCATCATCAACCTCAACAACCACGAACCAGAAAATTACATTCCTTTCGGGAACTTTTTTCTCGTAGATGAAATTAATGATGACTGTATTTTGCTTCATTGATGGACATTGCGTCTGATCCGGGTCTTAAACCTAATAAACCTGCTTGACCGTGTAAATGTCAGGACAGATTTGCTCGGACATGACGGAACCAAATCGCATAATGGCTGGATCTTGATAGAAACTGGCCATCGCTTTTGACGATGCAGACATTTCATGTGCCGGTTCTCCCGAATTCTACAATAGACTACTTGTGTAGTCTAGCGGCAAAAAACAATCACGGTGTTTTAACTTTTCAATATTGGTCCGATTTTTTCCACACTTGCAGCGGATATGTCCGTGTGATACGGATGCAGATTTGTAGAGACTGAGGAAGAGCGGGCTATCCTTGGTAAGCTTTTCGGTCGATGCTAAGAGCCACTACAAGGGGGTGGAGGCTGCAGAACAGCGATGGAGTATCAACTGTAGAATATCCTATCCACGGATGTACATTCCCGGTACATTCTTGATGATATCTTCACCAGCCATATCACAGAAGCAATTGTTTCCGCTTCCCAAGTCGTCATAAATTCAATGGTCAATATACGACCAGTGGGACTGGATTGTACACAGTTCTAATGAATCTGTCTTGCGGTTAACAAGCTAATCTTCTTCAGCCAATAGTTTGATTATTTCATCCCCGAGAGACAGGCCCGTAATCAGTGTAATCATATCTTGTCTTGTTTTAGTCCCATATTAATCTCACCATGCGATGTTGAGATGACTGGACCATTCTGACGGATGTCAAGGATATCTGGGCTGGACTCGCTTTTCGGGGGCCATGATCACTACCACATGGACTTTCAAGCATACGGCAGCAGATTAGTGCCACAGAAAAGATCTCGTAGGCCTAATAATGAGAAAGATCTCGTATTGAGGAGAAAAGATCTCGTAATAAGGAGAAAAGATATCGTAATAACGAGAAAATATATCGCAATAACGAGAAAATATATCGCAATAACGAGAAAAAAGATCTCGTAATAAGGAGAAAAGATATCGTAATAAGGAGAAAAGATCTCGTAATAAGGAGAAATGGTCTCGTAATAACGACAGAAAAGATCTCGTAATAACGAGAAAAGATCTCGTAATAACGACAGAAAAGATATCGTATTAAATAACGACAGAAAAGATATCGTAATAAACGAGAAAGGATCTCGTAACGAGAAAGGGTCTCGTAATAAGGAGAAAAGGTCTCGTAATAACGAGAAAGTATTTTTAGTGGCATTTCCATGTGTCTGCTGGCAGCTTTGCGGGTAAGTAGGCCTATGATACTGTTGGAACGGTACGATTTGAACCCTGGCCATGAAAAGCTGCCTTTGCTATCTGCAGATTACAAAAAGCAGCCATCGAATCGGCTGCAACATTTAGCTAAAGGTTGTAGTATATCTCCTTCTCTCTTCCCCAAAACACTTCAGGAAAAGCACCCATCAAAGTTTCGCTTCCGTCAGTCACTTTCAAAGCATCTATTTCTAAATGCCGTAATTGACATTTTGGGATTTCATTTCATTTAACTTGGTTATTCTGTCGATTGAAGCGTCAAAATTGAATCTTCCTGGCGGCGTGTTTGGCAAGTCCGACTCTGATTTAAGTAGCGTAGAAACGACAATCCATCAAGTGTTAGCTAAACTGACAAGCGCTTTACCAATTTGACATCGTCATTCAGCGGGGCCTCTCAAAGGTGACTTGTCGCCACTCAAAGATGAAATGGGTTTATCTGTCTTGGGAAGAACAGCTGTCACCCCCGGGCCCCTTTGGATAGGCTCTTACGGGAATTGTGCAGACCCACAGCGAGAGAGTGGGTCAAAGCCTAAGAAAAGATACACAGCAACGATTCGCCATTTCCAATAGGCTGTGTAACATAGTGAACATTGACAGAAACATGTAGCACGTTCCTTCTAATTCCTTCGACATCTTGTTCTAGGCCTGGGAGGCACAAACGATGGAATGTCCATGCCACATTATTGATGACCTCACCATCCCTCCATGAAACACCACCACCAAAGATGGCCACCATTGGCAAACAGAACTTTATTTTAAGTAACTTTAGATCCATCCCTACTTCAGATTGAACATCAAATTGTCCAGAGCCGAATAAAATCGCCATTTTCTGTAATGAAATGCTCAGGTTTTGGTATTGTCTGCCCGGTAACTAAAGCATTCGATGAATGCATCTTGTCGTTCTCTAGTGCTTTTGTCCATAAAGTTGACATCTTTACGCTTTCGTTGAGAAAGCTTTAGATAGAGGTGTGATGGTCTATTTGGGAGTCGACCGAACTTTTCACCTGTGACAGAGGGTGCGGAGCCCACAGCAGCTGTTGCGGTATGTTCGTGTCAGATTCATTTGTCTGGCCAGCGATGGGTTTCTTTTTTGGCTTTCTGACGGTCTTCTTTCTGTAGTATAGAGTTACGATTATGGCAAACAGTGCCGTGAAAAAAAATGCTGGCAAGATGTGCACATCGAGATAAAATTTGCTAAAATAAAAGTCTGCTCCAGACGAGACCATATTAGCACTAGCCAGAAAGAACTTCGTACGTGTTGTCCCTGAAGATTGAAGTAAGATTACGAGTAAAATGTTCCATGCGTGGGATCTGAGGATGCTGCTGAAATTGTCGGATTATTATTCGACCAATGTAAAGCTAATCAGCACCTCCTTAGCAATCAATGCCGGGCCATCTTCGACTCCTAAATAGTTATGTTCCCATCCAAATGCCTTAGGCTCTGGCATGTCTGAGTAAGTAGAGTTTGGCCGTGACCTATAAAATTAAGGAGCAATTCTTCTGATTCAGTTAATGGCAGTTCCTCCAACGGGCGCAAACATGGTAAACGCAAATCTTAATAATTCTGTTGGGGCGAAACCGGCAGAAATAATGCTTTATTGAATTGATATTTCAATCAATGCTCTATGGAAATTGAATCGACCGATATAGCTCGGTATCTTGCTAAATGACATTGCCTAGTGGTGATAAAAACTATCTTTTGCCAATAATACGCGATGGAAACTGGGGTTTTCTTGCGCTCTGATGTCTTGAGTGATTTCCTTGCCGAGTCTTGTGAATGCTGGGGTCATCTTAACTGTCAGATGGGGTGACACATTCTAGTACTGAGGACAAGTTCTTTAATTGGATGGTAAAAATGAAATGAGCTACGATGCTCCTTGAAATTAACTTAGGATTAACTCATGTCAAATTGATTTCATGCACTTTCTTTCAATCTTGAGTTCCTTATCAAGCACCCTGTGACGTGGATTGCTGCGGAGACAATGAGATGACAATGAAATTGGCATCATATTAGGGACGAATTTGATCAAATAGATTTGAATTTCGATAACATCTCTTTCACACCAGATAACCCTCTGCAGCGAGCGTAACTGGAGAGCTTCACCCAGCTTACAAACATCGAAGGACCACAGTCGGCTCTGTCAGAAAATCGTCAGTCCAACGCCTTTCTTGGGCGGTATAAACTATCTTTTTCGGCGGGCACGTTAGTGACGTCAGCTTCGTCCTGTTCATAAAATGGCAGCCATGACTTCACAAAAACACCATTCTTCGCGAGATGGACTGGTTCCTTGGGAGGTGGAGGTTTATTTCGGGATGACTGGCTTCCTTAAGTGCACCTCACATCCTAACCCACAATCTATTACATAGCAATGAGTAGATTTCGCCTGACAATAAAAAGGTACGGTACAATGTATTTGATTCGACTTCTCAAAGCATTGATGAAGCTCAACATCATCAAATCCGCCGCCATGCACTAACATTTGCCATTAAGTAAATGTGTATATCAAAATAAGGAATGCTTGTTAAACACCCTGAAGTGAGCGACCGGATAATGAAATCTATTCAATAAATGAATCTCTACTTTCAGTCGCTGATTTGGCAAGTCGGCGTTCAACGCTGGCAAGTAAAGATGAATCTCCACCAATCACGGGCTCCCCCGGGGCCTGGCGTTGTCATTTTGTCCGTTCATCTAATATATTACATTAGCTTCGACTGATTTCATTTGAAATTATCTGACCCGATAACAAGCAATTCCATAGTAAGGCTATTGATTTTTCCATTGACTCAAGGGAGCGAAAGGCGATGGGGGATAAATCAATGTCCCCCGCAAGGCAATTGCAGCCACCGCGAAGCGAGTCAATTCCAAATATGAAGATCTATCTTCTTCAAAACAGTTATAGATTCTGTAATGACAGACCTGCATTTTCTGCTGCCCTGTCTACGTCCCACACTGTTGGCTGTGATGGAAGGTAGTGTCATGGTTACTGGTGTAAATTGCCTCGTCGAATTTGCTACTGTCATGTTGGTAGACAGGCGTTAATCAGATGCAGACGGGGCGTGTTCGTCGCCTCCTGCTAGAGCTACACGCATACATGATCTGATGAGATTTGGAGCGGCTCGTGGAGATATAGATACTGTAGTTTCACATCCAAAGGTCTGTTGATTATCGTGAAGCACCAACGCCTACTTAACAGTCAGGCCTACGAACAGACCAATTGTAACCAATGGACTGAGACTGACACAGCACAATATCTTTTTAGCACATAAACTGAACACTTTTTAACAAAGCTTTACCCGACCCTGATTTAATGGTCTAGTATAAAACCTCTGAGGCCTTTTTGAAGCCGCACTTCACGCCCGTCTCGACGAACCGGGGTAACGCACTGGCTTCGATTAAACTTGACGAGGGACCAAATTTGATAATTTTTCTTCAGTTGAAGTTTCCTTCAATTTATCCCAGGTTCCAGCTTTACCTCTTTTAGTTTTTCGGTGTGACATATCTGCGGAAGATTAGTTTGCCTACAGCGTCTTCTTCATGTCAAAGTTCACCCCATTCAGATCCGTTCTGAGATGGTTAACGAAGTTTAATCCAGATCAATGAATCTAAGCCATAGAGTTGTACTCCAAAATAACAATTGGTCAATTGGGAACCGTTCGTATGAAATACCATCGTAAATTATGACGATATCTTGAGTTCACATCTACTACTGACGTGGATTAAAGACGCCCACGAGCATTAGAACGATTTTTAACGCAATTTAGGTGGCTGCAGTAAAGTTTTGATGGATGATGTTGGCTCAGATTGAGCGACGGGCTATTTGTCATGGTCTTATCTTCAGACCTATCGTGGCTGACTCGGAGCAATGTATACGTAGAATCAGGTCTCCGAATCTAAGCCCGTTTTGTTGCTCATCGAATAGGTAGAGGATGGTGCAGTTTCGATCACCATCATCAGTTCCCGTGGGTTCGAACCTCTCTGCATTATGCAGTACGAAGACAGGAGCGCATCAAACCCTACGTAAGTCTTTCCCGTCAGCTTCTACCATGTTTTGGGTTAATAAAGCATCCAAATTGATTCAGATGAAAATATAACTGATTGGTTTACGGCGGTGAAACGTACCGATAATGAAATGACGGCCAGGGAAATAGATTGTGAAAGAAGCGAAAGTTTGATCAAGATTGATTTCTTTATTAATTGGTGATTTGTAGAGATCCTACAACCGACAGCGTCAAGTCAGATAAGACGTCGTTTCTAATGATGTGCGTCGAGCACAAGATGAGAAAATGTTTGAAAATGTTTCCATACTTTTTGTTGTTTTGGTACAGGCGAAATGGCCATTGATGACGTCAATGATGGGCCAATTAAATGACGTCATACTTACGACACGGCCACAGCAAGACGTTCGTTGATTGGTCAATTCATACGATCATACAATGAAGGCCGAAATCGTGGTCTCCCTGCTCAAGGGAATTGTAATTAGCATTCCCTCTTACCAATCAACGCACTTGAATCAAAAACTGCCGTGAGACTGGCCCATTTCTCGACGTCTGGAGGGCAATCACTTCTCTGTATGAGGTATTTTTGTATAAAATACATTTCTTATTGGTTGGCCATTGTGGTTTGGCGGGACGTCTGATAGCAGCAGGTCACAGAAAGTAACATGTGTAGGAAATCAAAAGAAAACATGAACAGCGTCCACACAAAAAGACGCAAAATAAATGAAAGGTTTGAATCGGGAAATACCCTTTGTTACGAGATGTAGGAAGGATATCCAACGGCGCTAAATACGCCCTAATGATGCATCAAACAGAGAAGACACAAAGCTGGTTTATTCTGGATTCGTTAATGGTGTCCCATTTACCTGGTTGGATATTCCCGCAGCACAGTCGGTTACCCTCCTTGGTTGCTCACAGGTCTGCCCCAAACCCGCTGGATGCCCTCCCTTGCCTTTCCCAGCCAGCCTGATGCCATTTTAATGCCCTCCTTTTCTTCAGCTGTTGCTATGAAATCATACGACTGCTCAATATGTTATGAAAATACAGCGTAGGTGTTCTTTTTTATGAAATATCGGTGAAACACAATCACATCCTTCGGCACAACATCCCGTCTCAAAGTTAGCATCTCTCACCCGGCCTAAATTTGTCTACCCTCATTCACGTCCGGGTGGTGTGTAAAATCGACACCTCAGGAAATAATCCCTGCATCCTGTTTTTTTTCTCTCTAAAATCTAAGATAAGCAATGAGATGGCAGTTATCGAAGTTTAGGGTCCGTGACTTTGTTGACGTACCCTGAGTCATTTTTTAACTGGAATCTTGCAAAATGCCAACAACATCAGAGCGAAACTAAAGAAAATATCTACCCATGTTATTTCATAATTTTATTACGTGATATGTCATCAATTTTCGCCATGTGTGTCACGTATTCCTGAAAGGGTTCATCTCGGATATCATCAACAGCATCTATAGCTATCACGTTCCCCAACCACCCATTGTTATGAAGGGTCTTTTTCAAAAAAAAAGGTTCTTTTACGAACCCTCACAGATGTCTCTTTACCACCCAATGTTTGTTTTTGGACTATGCTCAATTCAAATGCGATCCACCAGAAACTTCGGTGCTCGCTTTCGGAAGAATTTGCACGTGTCGCTATATGATATCTTTAGCTCGCAATGGCATGGTAACCGCCAATTTTCACGCTTGATGCGTCATATCTATGATCATGCTCGTCAACACTGTGCTGTTTAGATCACAGCCAGTCACATGCTGCCAGCTCGTCGAGTCTGTCTTCAGCCGAGCGTAAACACGACCAAAAATGTGAGCCCAGAAGACGGTAAGTAAACTCCGTCAGATTTTGTGATGAGCACTCCCCTATACCTCTTCCCCCCAGCCCCACCCCCACCCCCTCCAAGAAAACAANTCGTTACTTGCAATTTCAATGGACTATAAGATATGTTATTCGCTCTGTCCAAGGAAAAGACCACCGCTCTGTCCAAGGAAAAGACCATCTCACTTCTATGTAGCATCCGTCAAAAATTTAATTTGACTTTCTACACCTCAGGTCATTTGTCATTCATATAAGTGTGAATTACTTTGCCCCCATGCTGAGAAAAAACCCTGGGCCATTACTGTTCGTGTGACCCTCCTAACCTTCCGAGGCCCGAAGTGTAAACCCTATTGACAGACAACCAGTGTCTGATTCTGCGAGATCACCGCGGAAGCACGAATTCCAATTAACTTCCCCGTCTTACATCCAAAGATTCTCCCTGAGTGAATCTCGGGCCATATTGTGTTTTAATATAGTCTATAGGTGTTGCCACATCCGGCAGCCTGGTCGCCATTTTGATGGTCACGGTCTGTGATCATCGAAAGAAGAGATGAAGAATGGGGATAGTTTATGAAAATCATCCCTTTCTCGGCAATAACTCATCAGCACAATAGATGCCTCTTTTACATCTTGCCATGAATTTTGTCACCATACGGGAAATGTTTGAGAGCAGAATTCTTTTTGAAAGTCTTGTAACTTCACACATCGGTTTCACCGCAATGGTCGACCCGATGTGAGCCTTTTGATCATTTTGTGAGGATATAGCCCACACCATAAGGGCAGGAGACGTTGCCATCTAGCTGGAGGGCCAATGGACCTTTGAGTCCCCTTCACCAATCCGGACTAGACTCATGTACTGGTAGTAGGCCTACCTATGGGTAAAACCCGAAAGGCTTGAGGAGTACTTGTAGCCTACACCTTATGGCATCATTATTCATTCGTTTGTGTTGCCATTACTAATCTGTCATCGTCGGAGCGCCAAAGAACACGTAGATGAAATCCTCCTTTAACCTGCACCAGCTTCACCGTTTTCACCGCTTCAATCGATGAAGCAAATAGTTTTTCTTTAAAGTCGTCAGATATTTTTGCTTTTGTAATTAGCGGTCGAGTTATCAAGAGAAAATCCTCACAGAAAATAATCATTACTAGTATCCGCTTAACCAGTGGAATTTGAGATTGTCCCGAAACCTAATATGCTCAGGAGACGGTGTAGGAGCTATTTAGATTATCCGATGAGCCCAAGAGTGCAGAGAGCCGCCGTGTCATCAGCATCCTGGCGATGTCGCCTGCAGCGGGTGGGGCTATTCGTCCCCTGACGGCGAGGTTGACGGGGAATCCATTGACTGCCTTAACCAATAACACGCGCTCTCTATTGTAAGCAGGGTAATCCTTTCAATTAATTTGTTAATATGATTGCCGGGAAGCTGGTCTGTTGAGATAGATAACGCCACCATCGGGTCGGTACGGATCGGACATTTAGGCAAGACAATATGCTGAGGCATGCTGTTTTGGTGAAGTGATCGAAGTTCTGAAAAGTGTGTGGCGAAGATAAGAGATTTATTGTGGGTGTTAACGTATTTGGTGATTTCGTTGGCGTAAAGCAGCATTTACACGGCTGAGCAGTTGATAATTTCTTTGGGACGTTTCGTGTTGTGGAAACGATGGAGGAGTATCGCAATTTGGCTTTACCAGTTGGTATGGACGGTCGGGATCATGACGTCTACCGGGGCATGGCCCTGGCACAACATCGAGAGGATACAGGACACCGGGACCACGGTCACGGAGAACCCCCGATTGATGTCACGACCATACAAGTCGCTGGGTCACCCCGTGCTAATGACGACGGGAACTTTAGTGATGGGAGTTCAGCGAGTTCGAGAAATGAGGCGGACAAACTTGGCGACGATTATGAGGAGAGGGGTTTGGAGATGAAGCCAGGGAAGACAAAACATAAAGGAGAAAAAGTAGTTAGGTTGAACATTAACGCCCGTGAACGCCGGAGGATGCATGATTTAAACGACGCCCTGGACGAGCTGCGAGCGGTGATCCCATACGCCCATAGTCCATCTGTGAGGAAACTTTCAAAAATAGCCACACTTCTCCTGGCGAAAAACTTTATACTAATGCAAGCTAATGCTCTTGATGAGATGCGGCGTCTGATAGCGTACATGAACCAGACTAACCCGGTTGGGACCATTCCACCGCCGTGCTATGACATTTCTGCTTATCCTAGGTTACCCCCTTCTGCTATGGCCGGACATTCTGACAAAATGCCATCGCTCTACCCGCCACAGAGGCCATTATCGCCGAATATTCGAGGAGGATGCAACAGCCCCGTCGAGAATTCGTGAACTAAACTTATCATCAGTTACGAGAACTGATAATGATTATCGGAATACAATGTGACGGCAACGTGACGTGCTAAGGTAAGACTGTATATTCTAAGTCCTTCATAATTTATAAACGTTTGACCAGACATTGCACTTCGGACAACTGTTAGTTTGTTGAGATGTTTGACGATAGCGTGGAAGTGAAAGAAACTCGTAGTTTTTCTCTGGAAGTTGATTCCTATGGATATCGATGAGATAAACTATCACCAAGACATTGCCGGCAACTGCGAAAACTTTGGGACCAGCGTAGCGAACTTTCCGAAGAAGGAGAAATGGTTTGCGTGGAGCAAGGGAACAGGTCGTAACAGCCTGGCCGAACCGGACGTGAAGGATGCAACGACGGAGATTTGCAGAAGATTTGGGCAGGATTCGTTCTCGACTTTTGTTGTGACACCACCTATCGTTCAACAGAGCCATCTGACTCATTCCTGCTACCAACAAATTGTTGGAAAGGACACGAAATGCTTCCATGTAACTTATATAATTTCTGCTGATACCTTTTGTAAAGTTGAATTTGCGGCAAATGTGTTCGTGTTTGACATGAAAATGGTAAGTGACGAATTTTGGTCATTTTAATGGTGTCAAATCTTGCACGCAATGTAACGACTCAAGATCGTCCATAAACTCCGGAATTGCACCCAACTATTTGCCTGTTTGTCTATGACACTCATCTCTTTCAATCCGGCATTTAGTTTTTCGAGTGTGATTACTTTATGGCCCGTGGCAAACCACCGCACACTACAGGACCCTCGCACTGGATGCAGGGATTGTTCGAGCAAGCAAGAAATGGCAGAGTCCGCCTTCCACGCACGTGGCATAGATTGTTGTGATTGTGTACCAGAAGCTGTCGATCTTTATCTACCGGCCAACAAATCTGGCCGCAAACTGGCGCATTTCCTGATCCATTATTCATTGAAATCTTTAAAATTCAACATCTTTATGTATTTCAATGTTCAACTTGTAAATGAGGACAAATTTCCTCAACAAGTTTTTTTGGTGAATACCTTCAAAATCTAGGCAATGGAGCCAAGTGGTTCGTCTGTTTTATGTCGTTGAAGAGATGTCCCTTCAGGAAGAAATCTCAACTTGGTTTTTAAAAATTAAACAAACTTTCTCAGGAAACTGAGACGAGTTTTAATAAAAGTGGTTCCCTTGACGTGGAAGCCTGACTTGGTTGGTGCCGCCTCCCGAGTTTAATGAGACGACTGACAGTTCTTACAAAGTGTCACAGATGCGCAGCTCAATCACCTCAAAGAAAACTTCCTCTAAGAAACTGGAACTTAAAAAGTGTCAAATTTTAACAAAATGCATGGACTGAATTTGCACGGTGGCCACTTTAGCAAACAGTGCCCAGATGTCGACTACAGAATTTCCTTTTCACTTTAAAATTTTAGAGCTTTTTCTTTACACTCTTTTGTCAGTTTGACAAAGGGGTGTAAACAATCAAATCTCCCGTTACTTTCATCTTTTCTCGGGCGAAAAAAAGCGTCCGGTTGCAAGGCAAAAGCAGGGATTTTTTGTTTCTTTCCGTACGTGGACGTTAAGCTGACGCCCAACAGTAGGCCTACCTGCCGCTCTTCATACATGCATGCCGTAACTAGGACTATGCCAATACGACAACTGCACTTAGTCGGCAAATGCCTAGGAAATGCACGTTGATTACCAGGCCACAGAATATCTTCATACACGGTCGATTGATTTCATCTAAGTTAAGTACTTATTGTTTACCCCACGACCAATTTGGTCATTGCTTTTTTGTCACTCGGAAGCGTCATGCATGGCAGCCTTTTGACTTGAATTCGCTTTTGGTTAAGGCATGTCAATTGCCTACAGAAGGCGTTTAAATTCTAAGTTAATGAACCGACCTCTCACACGAGGAACTACGGTATGTTATGTCTATGAACATTCCGATCAAAGAAATTCTTTCAGAATGCAACTTGACATAGAAACGAAAAAACTTCTTGGTTCGTCCTGCCTAATTTGGCCATTTTGGTATCCGACCTGTCAAGAGAAAAAAGAGCAAAAAGTGAACGCCAGCATCACACTTCCCAGACGCCAAACCATCATTTAAATTCTATTCAAAACTAATTTAATTTCTCTCCTGCCTTGTTCAATTGAGTGGTATTGTTGCACGATTTTGTCTTGACTGATTGAGAGATTAAAATCGGTAACTTATCATCCGGTGACGTGAAACATTGTCATGTTTTAGATCCCAGGATTAACTCATTCTGAACTAAAGAAACTTTATAAGAATGAAAATGATTTTTTCTGTCAAAAGGCGAAAGGCCAAATGGTTCCATGATAGGTTTTATCATAACTGAAACGGGTGATGAAGAAGAATACATCAGAGTGTAGCCTTCAAAAAACTTGCCAGCGTCTGGTTTTAAAATACAGCGTATTCATCTCTCAGTGAGTTTCAGATTTGGCTTGTATACTTGTGACTGATTAAACAATGGGGCCCGTACGCATATGTGGAATAAGCTTATTCCAGGTATAACTTAAGGTTA
>NMRB01000333.1:239878-266086 GCA_002633025.1 Notospermus geniculatus | reverse complement strand
GGGGGAGAGACGGAGAAGGGGCCAGGCTGGGAAGGGGCCGGGCGGGGAGGAGACTGTCTTCAGAGATCAGAGGAAGGGCAAAGTGGTCGAGCTGGACGGATCGATCGTACCAGCCCGAAGCAAACAAAAAAACTGAGGGGCATATTTAACTTCATCACTTCAGGATAAAACTGTCTTCAAAAACCACCGTAAGTTAATTTGTTTGAAACTATCTAACCTTTCAGACCTGGATACAAATATTGACTGTATGATGGTACTACTTGATTTTGCAGTGATTGAGTGGTTTTCTTAGAATCGTGTGCCAATTGAGTGTGGAAGAAGATAGATAGATAGATAGATAGATAGAAAGAAAGAAAGAAAAATTTCCTACCTACCCAGTGATATCAAGATGGTCCCTACATTGATAATGTAGGGACCATAATAATGTAGGGATCATAATGAGATAGGCATAAGTCCCTTTTACACCACCGTGCTCGACCCGGGTCGGGCACGGCTCGGCAAAAAAGTGGTGGTGTAAATGGGTTGGCACGGCACGGTTGGGCTCGGCACGGTGCTACTTTCATCCGGGCCGAACCCCCAACAGGAGGTGGGTTCGACCCGGTCGAGCACGGCACTGCTGAAAAACTGCACAGTGTAAACGCGCTACTGGGCTCGGCCTACTTGAATAACTCACCTGTAGTGAAGTGCGCATGCTCATTTATCGGCCTTGAACTATTGCCGCGAATGTTCATGGGCGCAGCCATATTGAAAATGGCGGATATTTCCTACCTCCACAGAAAGGAGAGCGGGCGATTCAGATATTGGCGCGGTTCTCATGGCCGTGCAGTGTAAAAGGTAATTCTGAGGCGGGCCTGACCCGGGCCGAGCACGGCACGGTTCATCCAGGCCAAAATTCTGCGTAGTGTAAAAAGGGCTATAGTCTACCAAAAAACCTGGTAACAGCGGTCTTACCTGGTGCGGATGGCGCACGATTATCAGAAACACAGTTCCCATTTATACACCACTGGAAAATAAAGAAAGTATCGTAACTCGGGGGACTTGCAGAACACGAGGGAACTTTTCGTGCTTTTGCCAGCAATTTATGGAAAACCAACAAAAATGTCTAGACCAGATGTTACCTTCTTATTTCCACAGGTTGTTCCAGGAAGTGCGCCAAATCCATCATCTTTATAATGACCAAAATCATTAACGCATGAGACATCCATGCACATCAAGCTCTCCGAGACCGTACCCTGAAAGTAGTCAACATCATGGATGCGTAAAAAATTCACCATGTTGGTAACAAAATAATCTATTTAGACATGGAATTAATAACTTAATGATTAAATGAAACCACGATATACTCCTTTCAAGATACCTAAGGCAAATCGCACTTGGCTAACCTTGTCAGTTGTGGTTAGTCTATTACTAACAGCTTGACCACAAACACAGCCAATAAGGCAAGGTGACATGCATTATAATCTTCACCATTGGATTCGCCTGTTAAAGTATTGTGCAATAGCTCCTCAAAATAGTGAACAGGGTCGTGTAACATTGCAGAGTTCACCTAATAGTACCATTTGCCTTAGGTATCTGGAAAGGACTATATAAGTCATTATTATAATAATGAAAAAATAGCCAGTAGGCTATCACAGTTTACCTGAGTGTTTAAACGTCAGGACCCATGTTCCCGAAGCCGTCGTAGATTAACGATGTCGTTAAAACTGGAATAAGACATCGTTGACCTAAACGACGTCTTCGGGAACATGGGCCCAGTATCGGATACTTCATATTTATGCGGCGCCAGTCACCCACCAACTTATACTGACCGCGCGCGGATGTTAAGGACGTCAAGCAGACCATTACGATTCCGTAAACTGGGGATACCGTACAAGTGTTACGTACCCTGAAAAATCTATACCCTACTCCGAAGTACTGCGCACACTGCTGATCAATATGATACACCTGACCCACGTACGGCACCTTCGGAATATTGGTTCCTGGGTTCGGGACGTTCTTCAAACAATTCTCACCATCTCTTGAGAAAAAAATAAGCCATCGTCATTTGTCAGAGAAGGAAACCGTCTTCAGGCGCTATATTCACGAAGCCTTCGCAACTTTGCGTGCACGCAAGTCTATTGTTTGGCTGCACATGCCCTATTGTTCACTGACTGCCTCACAATAGATTTGCGCGCACGCTTCATTAGTAATTATGGGCCCAGGTTCTTTTTCTGGTGGGATACAGACGGGGACTTTTTTTGCCGTTACCTGTATTTCATGGGTATTGGTATTCATAAAAGTTAGCAAATGCTTTTACTTAAGATTTGCACAGCGAGGTCCAATGTAAACGTACTGCAAAACTTATAAATAAAAGCATTTGCTACCTTTTATGAATATCAGCCAATCTCACATCTCTCTAGATTCTTTGGACAACAACGCGGGTCCAGCTAAAACTAAAGTAATCACGGCGTACCTATCAAGTCCGTCAATAAACTTTCTGAATGACTTAATACTGCAGGGAGAGAAGAGGTATTGGTTCTGATATCTGATGCTTTCTGGACGTGAGCCATCCATGATAAAGTTGTCTCTGCCAGGACAGTCCTTGCTTGTGGTGTATCCGTCGTGATCTGCATTCAGGCTGCAGAGAGAATGACAGTACCGGAATGGTTAAGCAAAGAAGGAACCAGACTCCGTACGTATCACTTCTCTTACGTTTCCGAATCCATGGTTTTTGTCTGCTGTGATGCCAGCTCACCTACAGCCATGCAGAATGAGACAAGTAGCTGAAGTTGACTATGTACGTACGGTACGAAGACTGTTACATGACCTTCGTTGTTAGCAATTAATTGCATTTCAAATCGATGATATCGTCTCACTCTTACAGGAAGTACGGATGCTCTCCAGCTGATGACCGCCATCGCCACCAACTTAATCGTGACTTTACTTACTTGTGTCCAAGTTCATGAGAAATTGTGGTTATCAGAGTGAGGAAGAAGAGGTCATTCTGAATGATTGATTCCCTGTCATATCCACATACTCCCCCTAACCAAGCCTGGCCTGAAACAAAATGCAAAAACGTGAAAAACGTGACAAACAGCTTAATCGAAACAAACGCTGTCTACACTTTGTTTCTCCATCTGAATCAACATGAAAACATTTCTCGTCACACCCGATTTCGGACTCTGCACACTATTTTGGCTGATTTTGTAACGTTACAAAATCTCTCCAGTGGAGAGATTTTGTAACGTTACAAAATCTCTCCAGTGGTGAGATTTTGTAACGTTACAAAATCTCTCCAGTGGTGAGATTTTGTATCTCTCCAGTGGTAAGATTTTGTAACATTATTTTTCAGCAATGAGAGATTTTGTAACGTTACAAAATCTCTCCAGTGGTGAGATTTTGTAACGTTACAAAATCTCTCCAGTGGTGAGATTTTGTAACATTATTTTTGAGCAGTGAGAGATTTTGTAACGTTACAAAATCTCTCCAGTGTGAGATTTTGTAACGTTACATAATATCACCACTGGAGAGATTTTGTAACGTTACAAAATCTCTCCAGTGGTGAGATTTTGCAACGTTACAAAATCTCTCCAGTGGTGAGATTTTGTAACGTTACAAAATCTCTCCAGTGGTAAGATTTTGTATCATTATTTTTCAGCAATGAGAGATTTTGTAACGTTACAAAATCTCTCCAGTGGTGAGATTTTGTAACGTTACAAAATCTCACCACTGGAGAGGTTTTGTAACGTTTGTAAGGTTCGGCGCTTTCACTGCAGTGGTGACCTTCGGAACTACGTGAAGTATGCAATCTCGGCAGGTTTGGCCGCGCTGTGAAAGCCAGCTCACCAACCGAGATGCCTTTTATATTGAACATACTCAGAAATCTTTGTTCCTAATTTGACCGTGTACACGGCATCATACAGTACAATAGGGAGTTTTCGCAAAGCGCCCGAAATGCCAACGCGAACGTCTGTCCTTTTGTTCCGTGCTCTCTTCGTGGCATCGAACAATGGGTTTGGCGTTCGCGTTGGCGTTTCGGGCGCTTTGCGAAAACTCCCTATTGACTTACCTACTGCTCCCGTACTTGTTTTATCTGTTGTGTGGTACAAATTATACCTTCAAAAAAATAACAAGATACCCATTAGATAGTGCATTTTTTGCTTTGGTGGACAATAGACATGCCTAATTTTTGTATCATGCGAGGTCGATGTATACACAGTTCACAGTTGAACACAACGGATTCTTAAACTTGATTCAGATCCCTCACAACTGGTTGGCACAAAAACGTCTCGCACATCGTGGCTCGCTCGGGAGATGATAGCACCATTGTTTGCTCTGATACCGGTACATAATGTAACATTACTCACCCAGTAAAAAGCATCACATGATCGTGTTTGGGGAGCTTAGGAGACTGGCGCCATTCTCTCACATTTTTGAGAGCCTTGACTCCATAAATTTTATTTTCTTCTTGGTCGTTATAGGTGAAAATGTCGGGTTCCTTTAATTAGCAGAAAAGTAATGAAAGAATTTCCCACTCACGCCCCGCAGTCAGCCGAATGAAATAATATGCATTTTTACACCTTTCCACCAAAGATGGCGGTCAAACAGATCTAACCATATGACGTCAGAAGCTGCCATTCAGTGGTCGCTGGCACGCTGAGCTGATCAAACGGGTCCATGGGCATAAGGTAAAATAATTGTCGGAGAAGATGTATTTGGTAGTGTTATATCATGCTTGGTCGGACAATGAATGGCCACAAAGAACTAGAAGGCAACGATCTTAGAAAAGGTCTGTATAGCGCCATTTTACTTCACTCTGTGTGAAAGGCCTTCATATAGTGTAGAATGACCCCTTCCCAACATACCTTCCTTTACTTTCGGATGAAACAGCAGACGATTCAATGGGCTCTATCACCCCAACAGACGGCAGCACTGTAGGGTACGCGGTGCAGATGACGTCACTGCCTTCATTGATGTCACGTCAGAGATCAAACCAGAAGCACGTATTTGACCCATTCAGTTGGCGTCCGGTCAGACACGCAAGCCTATCAAATAGGCCTATTGCTAATTCGGTATATACTCACCGTATAAACGTACAAGCCAACGAGTGAAAGGGAAATGTCGGGGTCCACAATCTCTTCAAAGTTGAGGTCTGCCTGTGGAATAAAAACGGACAACTCAACGCAGCTGCCACTGCAGTTGACAGAGGCGTTAACAGTCAATTTTACAGGCTGCCCCAGGAAACTGTCTAGGATACCACTTAAAGCGGACTGTTCGCGCCGAGTCAAAGATTCCACAGCACCGTTTCCGGAGCGGCCGCCGCAATGCATTTACCAGTTGTTGTTACGAATAAAACGGGACGTTTTATTATTTTTGGTTCACTTNAACTCCCTATTGACTTACCTACTGCTCCCGTACTTGTTTTATCTGTTGTGTGGTACAAATTATACCTTCAAAAAAATAACAAGATACCCATTAGATAGTGCATTTTTTGCTTTGGTGGACAATAGACATGCCTAATTTTTGTATCATGCGAGGTCGATGTATACACAGTTCACAGTTGAACACAACGGATTCTTAAACTTGATTCAGATCCCTCACAACTGGTTGGCACAAAAACGTCTCGCACATCGTGGCTCGCTCGGGAGATGATAGCACCATTGTTTGCTCTGATACCGGTACATAATGTAACATTACTCACCCAGTAAAAAGCATCACATGATCGTGTTTGGGGAGCTTAGGAGACTGGCGCCATTCTCTCACATTTTTGAGAGCCTTGACTCCATAAATTTTATTTTCTTCTTGGTCGTTATAGGTGAAAATGTCGGGTTCCTTTAATTAGCAGAAAAGTAATGAAAGAATTTCCCACTCAGGTCCCGCAGTCAGCCGAATGAAATAATGTGCGTTTTTACACCTTTCCACCAAAGATGGCTGTCTAACCATATGACGTCAGAAGCTGCCATTCAGTGGTCGCTGGCACGCTGAGCTGATCAAACGGGTCCATGGGCATAAGGTAACATAATTGTCGGAGAAGATGTATTTGGTAGTGTTATATCATGCTTGGTCGGACAATGAATGGCCACAAAGAACTAGAAGGCAACGATCTTAGAAAAGGTCTGTATAGCGCCATTTTACTTCACTCTGTGTGAAAGGCCTTCATACAGTGTAGAATGACCCCTTCCCAACATACCTTCCTTTACTTTCGGATGAAACAGCAGACGATTCAATGGACTCTATCACCCCAACAGACGGCAGCACTGTAGGCTACGCGGTGCAGATGACGTCACTGCCTTCATTGATGTCACGTCAGAGATCAAACCAGAAGCACGTATTTGACCCATTCAGTTGGCGTCCGGTCAGACACGCAAGCCTATCAAATAGGCCTATTGCTAAAGCCTAGGTCACATATCCACTCCGGGGCCCGTACGGCGACCGTACGGCGAGTAAAAACAGACATTTTGGCCAATTTCTACGGTGCCCAGTTTAATTTCCGCTTATCCATTGAGGCGATTTCCAACCTCGTCCCCAGGGGTATAGTTCGCTCAGACAACCTCGGACCACTCGCTCACTAACCCCTGGAATCAGCTTCGGTTGCTAATCCAGGAATCTTGGACTAAGTATAGGTGGCAGCACGAGTCAAAATAATCAATTTGAAATACTAACCAGTGCTTTTTAAAATTCTTTTTACAAAAAATCATCAAACCTGGATATAGATAACCTTCTGGTTTGATCCAAAATATTTTGAAAATTTCTTTGGGTATATTCTTGGATATATTTGACGGTTTCCCGTCAACCAATCACGTGCGTTAAATCCAAAGCTGATGCCAGGGGTTAGTGACGCGACCGCCATATTGTCAGAAAGCGAACGACCCCTGGGAACGAGGTTGGGCGATTTCGGCATAATTCAGCTTCGATCTGAGTTTCAGTCTCAAATCCACAGCAAGCCGCTGGGTGGGGAAAATCGTACGGCGCCCGGTGGCATTTGTGACCCAGGCTTAATTCGGTATATACTCACCGTATAAACGTACAAGCCAACGAGTGAAAGGGAAATATCGGGGTCCACAATCTCTTCAAAGTTGAGGTCTGCCTGTGGAATAAAAACGGACAACTCAACGCAGCTGCCACTGCAGTTGACAGAGGCGTTAACAGTCAATTTTACAGGCTGCCCCAGGAAACTGTCTAGGATACCACTTAAACGAGAATCTCGAAGTTAAAGCCGACATACCCCATTTATGCCCATCGTATAATACTCCTTGATAGACTGTAACTTCTCACCGCGATCGACGTGCCTTGAAAAATACAATAGGGAGTTTTTGCAAAGCCCCAGAATGCCGACGCGAACGTCTACCCTATTGTTCGCTGCTCTCTTCATGGCATCGAACAATGGGATTGGCGTTCGTGTTGGCGTTTCGGGGGCTTTGCGAAAACTCTCTATAACTCGCGAAAAGTTAAGTGCAAATGTAAAGACCAAAGTCTGCTCTTTGTGCATGACGTTTTTCATGTTTTGACTCGAGGGGTACCCGGAACGTTCTGCAGGACCACGCTGGTGTGGAATCATGACAAGTTGAAGAAGCCGACGGATTAAGGGATATGACAGTTAGAATTATAGTAACATCCACTTACGATTGGTAACAAGCGTAATCGCAGAGTGCCAATATCTCTACATAGTATGGCCCATCACTGACACGTTTAGAGACTACTGGGGAATCATTGGTCCTTTTCCTCTTTCCTTCCTCTTTAACACCAGAACTCGAGTCTAGCGGGATGGCGCCTGTGGGTTGCACACAAAGAAGTAACAAGTTTAGAAATTCCTATTGGTCCACTGGCAGCACCCGCCTGGAAGAGCCAATGGGGACTTCTAGATTGGCGCGTCAGTCCCCACCAAATTATGACTTGTGGTAAGGTGAACATTTTCTGGATTTAAAGTCTGAGGTGTAATTTATTGATACCTCCAAACGACGCTGAAAAAAGCGCCACCTGCATGATGCAGGTGGCGCTCTGTTCGACATGAAACATGATGACCAGCATTATTACAAACACTTCTCACCGCTGTCAATGTCACGAATTTCCTTCCTCCTCCTGGTCATCAGATGTGGTACGCCCGACCCAACGTTCCGTCTCGTATTCATGAAATGCCTCTTACTTGGCTCAAGGTAAATGGAATGGGTCCCATCATCAATATGGCCACTCTGGAAGCATACAGGTACGATTCTACATACAACGTACTTATATGAAACAAACAAAAGTGACGATACGTCGATAGTGCCCTCTTGTTTGTTCACTAAATAGGCCCTGACAAACATCAACAGGTTTTGCACTGGTTGTTATGCGGGACAAACTCAAAAAGGATACATACCATTCTCTGTAAAGGATACTTTCAGACAGTCTGTATATAAAGGAGAGGATCCATACTACATGTACCAGCATTTTCTGTAAAGGATACTTACAGGCAGTCTGTATATTTCTTACCAGCAGTCTGTGCAAAGGATACTTACCGTCAGTCTGTATATAGGCCTAAAGGATACTTACCAGGAGCCTGTGTAGTCTGTATAGAAAGGATACTCACCAAAGGTCTGTAAAGTCTAAAAGATGCTTACCACGCTCCTTCTGTAGACGCCATTAGCAATTCGTTCACTCTTGACAAGAACGGCGGCTTTTTTATCCAGGTCATGGTAGGCAGTCAAACCCTAGAATGAGAGAGACTTTACACTGCCCGAGTGGCGTACATTTGTCATCAAAACTGAGAATCGTGTTTCATGTATGGCCACTCCTCTTTTGGAGGCAATGTCGATCATGCTGGGAGGCTATGGTTGCTGAAAGTTTCCTCACCTCTGATCTCACATCTTCCTCCTTTGTCCTCCCATTCGTACCAACCGTGAAAACTGGAAAGTTCGTGTTGATGTTGTCCCTTCTCCGCAGCGACAGGCGGTGTTCTTTCCCAGAGCCCTCGATCTGCAGTCTGAGAAATACAGGCTCAGAAACATCATTTGGGTTGAGATCTCTGACTGTGACGACACCTGAAACCAAACGTTTCGTTACTACATTGGTTCGAGGACAACTATTATGATGTTTGACAAAAGAGACATCCTCTGGTAGGGTTAACCGGACTATGGTACCGTCACACCATGCAGTTTACGGTCCATGAGGAGTCTCAACCTGCTTTTCAGTGGGAAATACGACAATTTTTTGAAAAAGTAATTTACGATCCTTGACACACCTACCGGTCTCGACGTTCTTTGAGCTGACGACTACGGAAGTAGCGAGGACAAAAAAAACGATGCACTTCATCACGGCGCGTACGCTGTTGTCGCTGAATTAGTGAGTTTAATTCGCCTTGTGAAATCCTTATATTACTCCCTTCAATATTGCTGATCAAAGCAAGGTTCTTGTTTGCAAAGGATTGGCGATTGAGCTACAATTAAGAAGTACACAAGAAGAAACCCGAACAGAAATTATGACAGTAAATATTTTCGAAAGCAGGAATAAGAAAGATTTCAAAGCAAGAACGTCACAGTCGAGCAAGAACACTTCCCAGTTTGATGTCCAACCCTCCAAAACCAGAAATGACGGCGACGACTGGGCGTTGGGCCTAAATATCTTTTGCACAAAGCTTACCAATTTAGCATTATTACCACAAATCAGACTATTCAGGTTTTTCCTTCTTTTTCTCAGTAATGTCAAAATTGTGACGGGGAATGTTATATGTCCACAATTAGGATGGTTTTGCCAATAACAGACATTTTTTTCAGACAAAAATTGATTCTTCTCGATTGCCTCGTTATTAACCTGTCATTTCAGCGAGGACCAATATTTGAATGATTACATCAGATTCATACACCGAGTGAGACAGACATTGGTAATGACATATAATTGTTGCTGTCTGTATTTCTCTGTAATCACGATCTTCTTTGACAGCAGCAGTGTTATCTCTGTCACCGGGTAGTGGAACACAACGGAAGCAACTTTTTTCTGTTGGTTCACTAAGGTTAATAGCTGTGATTAGAATTTTTCATACTGTTGGCTGGGTAGGCCATTGTCCATCATCTGTGTCAACCCACACTCAAAAAGGAGGTCAATTTCATTTGGTATAGGATTGACTTTTTCGTAGGCCTACTAGGCATTTCCAGCGTACACTCCGGTATCAAAAATGGCTGACTTTCGGTGCAGTTGACACCAACACCCAACGGAGAAGAACCTTCAAATACCGGTAAACAGTTTTGAAACATGCTGTAGCTCAGCGGACGAGAAGTCCTGATGATCCAATGGATGGTCTCTTGGACGGTGGTTTTGGTGTCTCATTTAGGAGTTTTCGCAAAGCCCCCGAAACGCCGACGCGAACGCCAATCGCATTGTTCGATGCCACGAAGAGAGCACGGAACAAAAGGATAGGCGTTGGCATTGGCGTTTCGGGGGCTTTGGGAAAACTCGCTATTTTTTGCGGAAGATACGTGTATTAGTGGCCGAGATGGCGAAGATTGCCGTGTCGTCTATGAATAGACCCCGGCAGAAATCGACCCGGTAATGTCCGGACACTGTCCAAGCCACGCGAATATGATAATTCAATCAAGTGAATCCAATATCGGGAAGTCTATCAAGTCATTCGTCTCCAGGGAGCCGTTGTGGTCGCCAAATAAACCATAAAATCTATCTCAGTTTCGCACTAATGACGGGAGAAACATTAACAACTATCTTGTCAAGTAAACAACAAATGTTGTCCTTTCGCTGCGGGCAGTGCTTTTCGGTGTCTTGTCCACCTTGAGGCGATATGCATCTAGGAAGATGAAAGTTCGACTCTGACGTAAAGAATTCACGTAGGGTGATCTATTTGCATATTATGATAGGTTGGGTACACAATGTAGCCAAGCGTCCGCCTCCTAATTAGCCAGGAGGGATGAGGATGACCCCCGGTCACCGGGATGTGCATCAATCACTAAGAGAACGGCGAAGATGTGGTGATATCAGCCAACAGAAATTATCGACCGGCAAATGTTTGTCGATGAGAATGTTCTTTTCGATTGATGAGGCCTGCCATCTTCATCATCAGCTGCTTCGTCACTTACTCCTGTTTTACATTGTAATGAGAACCTGCAGAACTGCCGCCATTGCAGGAGGCGCTGGACGGTCCGGATGTGACGTCATTGCATTGCTTTGCTGTTTTTGTCTTCGGCACAACCGCTCGCAGCGCCGCCTTGTTGGGAAAAAAGTTATGCCGGTTGATTACCAGCTGGAGGTCCTGGGTTGTGTAGAAGCCCGCATGGAGAGTGTACCATAAATTCGTGAACGCAACAACTCATTGGATGTTGGACCGACTTGGACCATCCATGTTGTCGATGACGAATTAAATTCCACCCCACAACTCATAACATCGCTTTCTGAATCAGTTCTAATTAGTCACATTGTATTCCTTTAATATCCTTCATTATGCTGTTCCTTTAACTCTGATGGCGTCCCTCCACGCCCAGGGCGAGGCCTGGGGCGACACCTCCTTGTGGCCGGCATTCCCTTCTCAATTGGTGTGCTTAGAGCCGCAGAAACAGGACAAACACGAGCAATTATCTCAGAGAATGTTACAGTTCATCATACTTTCCTTGTTTCCATCTCAAGTCAATATATTCATAGAACGTGATGAATCAGCAAGATTGTCATCTTCGGAAGCTGAGCTCGACCAAATTAATTTTCCTCTCCTCTGATGTACGGTAACCTTCTCACCCTGGTTCCTTACTGAAATTATGACGATTTAGTTTGGGCCCTAGAGATGAATCCCGCATTCTTCATTTAGCATGTTTCGGTAGAGAAACCTATGTGATGATTGTTAGATCAGCATATTAAGAAATTAGACAAATTAATAACTGCGTCTGCTGACGGTTCTGTTTACATTTGATTGATTCTGGTATAACGAGTAATTATCGTAATGTACGCTGGTAAGATTCATGCGTCAAGAAGATTGATGTTAAGATATCTCACTGTCTTTTAAACAACCGTCCGCTTTCATATTTCAGAAATGACGTCCTTCAACTCATTTCGGCATGGAAAGCTTCCCCATTCTCCACGCATCGCCGCTAGGTTGCGCCACTCGTCTGCGGGCTTTCAGATGGAACTACTTTGGCACACGGATCCGATCCGTTTCCAGTCCATTTGCCCCTAGTTTTCCGGATACGACAACGCTGAAGGCCATTTGATAGATTTTTTACGGACCAGGAGCCATGTTCCCGAAGCCATCGTTAGGTTAACGATGTCGTTAAAACTGGGAAAATGCATAGCGTAACGACATCGTTAACCTTACGACGGCTTCGGGAACATGGGTCCTGAATCGGACCAATTCCGTGTGCCAGTGAACCTTGCTTAAAGCAGGATTCATTGGCGCACGGATCCGGTCCGCTTTCAATCCGTTTGCCCCTATTTTTCCGGATACGACAACGCAAAAGTCAATTCGATGGATTTTTTACGGACCACCGTGTGCCACTTTATCCATAAATTTTTTTTGGTACTCCTTCTCTAGGGTTTCCTCTTCGTTGACTCGTGTGAGAGTGCACATGAATGTCACTGCGGGCCAAATTACAATATTCGGGACATCCTAATTAGTCCAAAGGAGTAGGCTACCAAGAAGGAGTACCAAAAAGCTTTATGGGCTATTCGTTGAATCCTTCTTAAAATACCACTCAGACTAGGAAACTGCTATCTGCCATTCTAGGTTTTAGGTTTGAATTGGGTTAAAACGAATTCTGAAGGGGAAAACCTATGACGGCTGGTGACTGGTGCTAGTACCAACCTCGTCACCAGCCCGTCACAGGTACAGGAGACACGTGACCCTCCGTCCGTCACTGACGGTTAATGCGTATTTTATACGTAAGTACACTGATTGCTGCCCATCAATCACACCCCGCGTCAATGTAATACCTCTCAAAAATTCATCATACTCTCGTTTTCTGAGCAAATTTGATTGGCCTCGGGGAAATTGTATTAAGGAAGCGACCAAGAGAAGGCACCGGGCCATCGAAGATAAGACGAACTACCAGCTGGATCATACTTCAGTGTGTTACGGGTGAAGTCGATTTCACCATACAACCATTCAAGTCTGCAGACGAGATGTCTCCAGTACCAAGAAAACAAAATTTCGACAGATCGCCACAAACATTCAGAGTGCTTTATCTGCCTTCCCATGCCCCATTCCAACATATATCTTAGCAATGGTGTCCCACTCGCCAAAAATCAATAGATAAAAATGATTGATCCTGTTTTTTCCACCGCACGATATCATCAAAATCGCCTGCCCTGGTTCATTCCTGAACCCGCCGAACACGATCAAAGACAAAACAGACAGAGCGTAAGACGATCCTTGATAGTCGGCTATGTTTTTAATTCCCTTCCCTACATGGGGGCTTTACAAAGTTGGAGATGATAACAAAAGTGATGCACATACATGTACAGGGATTCGATTTTTTTCGATACGAGTGTATTGGTGAAGCGGGTATCATTGGTTACATTGCATTGCTCACTTTCACAGCCTTGTAGCACCAAGAAGGATCATTGTGGTAAGAAACAAAATTGTATGTTCCGTTATTATGATATGACCATAAGTCAAAATTGAGCATTGAAAACTTTCCATCTCGAAAAACTGAAATGAAGTCATCAAATATGCAAATATGGGATATTGTCTAGTGATTCCACTGTCTCAGTCCTTTCNAGGACACTAGTTTTCGGTGTTGAGTGAACACCGAATAGCGGTGTTCATGGACACCAGCTAGTAGTGTCCATCCGAAAGGACACTAGTTTACGGTGTTCAGTGAACACCGAATAGTGGTGTAACCCCCCTACACCGAAAATCGGTTATGGCAACTAAGTAACTCCGATTTTCGGTGTTCATTGAACACTCGTTTTTGGTGTAACTGTTACACCGCTTTTTTTACTGTGTGTTTACAACTCACTATTATTTACAGTCCATGGGCCATGAACACGAAATAAATATATATATATATTGGTCAGCGTAGCGAAAGACATCTGGTGGCAGGATAAATAACTCCTGGAAGATTGTCGTGCGCGCAACTTCCGTCTCTTGATAAGAAACGGAAGTAGAACAAGGTGTCGGCAACCAATGTCATCTACGGACCACGTGATCATATCGCAACAAATCAAAGCCATAAGCAACTTTAGTGTTTGCAGGCTTATTTTGTTGCCAATGTGTCGGGTGGGTCAAAGTATTGTGTTTAAAATGCTTACAACAAAGAAAACAAACTGATTCCCACCAAAGTTGACGGCCATCAAAAAGCTGGCTTAGCCAATACGAAGTCAAACATTGACCACGCTACCAAAACGTTGGCAAGAGAGGAATTCCCTGAAACCAACAAGGGAAGTAGGCCTAGCACTATATTTCGACCCTCTTAGATACAATCTCCAGCCGAATCCACGTCCTCGTTGGAGACTGTGCAGACGGCAGCTTTTCGGGACCCAGGGGAAGAGATGGCGTCGCTTGAATTGGACGATTTCCGGGACATCCTGGAATCTGTTTCGTCTGGTCCTCCGAAGAGACTGGAAGATGGTGGATCGTCGGTGCCCTTGTCTACTGACTGTGTTGTCATCGAAATAGGCTGCGAGATGGCGGCGTTATCGGTAGGGCCCGTGCAGGCCCCCATGAAGCGGCAACGATTCAGTAGATTTCCAGGAGTGAACGTCAACCTGTGGAAGACAGAAAACATAGAAGGTGTACGCTTTCATCGCAGTTGCCGACAGCGAATAAAAGTCAACATCGACGTAGGAGACAAACGCAGATGACAACGAAATCAACCAAAGACGCCGACGACTCCACCGGAAACTGCCATCGGGTGTGACTGAGCACTGTCCTTCGACAGCAACCTCGGCGAGTCAAACTAGCCTAAACTGCGTACCTGTTGCTGAAGTAACTTTGTTCAATATTCATCCTGCTCTCCGACATCCTGTCAGTCTCAGGGTAAACCATCGGCGTCGAGAAGACCGGGCGGCCCTGGGCGCCTGCCGCCGCCGCCGCCGCTGCTGTGCAATGAGCCAATGGGAGAATGGGTTGATGGGCTGATGCTAAGGGCCATGGATGTCCTTGCTGTGGAAGCATAGAGGACGCGAGCTGGTCCGGCCGAGAGTTCAAAGCTTCTCGGCCTAGCCGCATTCGAGCATTCTTTCTCCATTTCGCTCTCCTGTTTTGGAACCATACCTAAAAGACGAGCGAGAAAGGACCGAGTCAAAGAAATATCCCTCTTACGTCAGGTCAGTAATGTGAAGATTCTGATATCCCGCCCAGAAGAGCACCAAGAAGACACCTTTTATTTAAGGGCATTATTAAAGTTCAGCCCCAAATTTATCGATTCTATTCATTTTGACCTCACTGCAATCAGGGATAGCTGTTTCATAAAAGTGACTTTAAGCGAATGGTACCATTAATTTCAATGCATGTACCATTTGGTTAAAGGTGAGGTCCCTGGGCTCCTTTCAATTAAAGGCAGCATCTGTAAGTCCCGAAGGTGTCCATAATGGTGTTCTACTCGAGTTGGAGACAAACTCTAGACTGATCAGCTTTTCTTGTAAGTTGTAATAGATCGATTTAGAACGCGATGCCCGACTTGGAAAACGACCGATCAGGGCCATCATTAAAAAAAACATAGTCGTTTACCTGGACCCTCGCCTCAGTTAGATTGATTCTGTTGGCAAGTTCCTCGCGCACGAATACATCCGGGTAGTGGGTCCGTGAAAATAGCTCCTCAAGGGCGGATAACTGCTGAGGAGTAAAGGTGGTCCTATTCCGCCTCTGTAAATGTAGAATAGGTTGTTTTATTCTAAATTACCTTGATCAATTGGGACTGTGAAGTAGAATAGGTTGTTGTATTCTAAATTACCTTGATCAATCGGGACTGTGAAGTAGAATAGGTTGTTGTATTCTAAATTACCTTGATCAATTGGGACTGTGAAGTAGAATAGGTTGTTGTATTCTAAAGTACATGTATCTCGATCGATTGGAATTGTGAGGTAAAATAGGCTGTTGTATTCCAAATAACTCGATCGATTGGGATTGTGAGGTAGAATAGGCTGATTCTAAATTTAACCTAGATTAATTGGGATTGTGAGGTAGAATAGGCTGTTGTATTCTGAATTACATGTAGGCCCTACCTTGATAATTTGGGACTGTGAGGGAGAATAGGCTGTTGTATTCTAAATTACCTCGATCAATTGGGACTATGAGGTAGGTTATTGTATTCTAAATTACCTCGATCAATTGGGACTGTGAGGTAGGTTGTAATTCTAAATTACCTCGATCATCAATTGGGACTTTGAGGTAGAATAGGTTGTTGTATTCTGAATTACCTCGACCCATCATGTCCATTGGAACTGCGAGGTACAATAGGTTGTTGTACTCTAAATTACCTCGATCATTTGGAACTTTGGGATGCAATACATTGTTGTGCATTGTATTTTAAATTACCTCGATCATTGGGACTGTGAGGTACAATAGGTTGCTGTATTTTGAATTGCCTCTCGATCAAGCAGAGGAAATCGGACTTGAGGTGGAAGAATGGTTGGATACAATTTATTTCGGTCGCACATTGGACATTCTGTCATGAGACAGAAAAACAAAGATGGTAAAGTACAATGCAGGAAAATTTGCCTAAGATAGAGAAAAAAACTACGTACCTGTCGTCGCCTTCCAAAGAAATAATCTTCTATTGGGAAGTCTCCGAGCTTTCCCGTTGGTGTGAACGGCCCGGCGAAGAAATGTCGCGATGTCATGGTCCAAAGGGTTCAATAGATCGCGATGTCCAGAGAAGTTTTTTATCAAAAGAAATTGTCGGAAACGTCCAGCTGAAATTCCTAAATCATGCGATATTGGTTTTCGTTACAAGAGTGTCCGAAACTTTTCCGAAGAAATTTTTCAAGTCAAAACACACAAATAACAGAATCGGTACGTTGAGCAAACACTTTTCATGAACTAATGTTTTTACTAAAGAAATGTGTATCATTAATTTCCAACGGTGAAGTAATGAAGACTTGGTGCATGGCGTTCCACTCAGATGCTGTCGAATTAAATACATATGTGTGCATGTTTGCCGGGGTTTATATAGGTCCTGCTAATGACAATGAACAGAGAATAGAATTACATGATGAATAAAATTCACCCTCTCGTGCCGAATCCGATGCCAGCATCATGAGCTTCCCAAACTCTTCAAAATCAATCGCATAAGTAGTTTCCATAATTAGCTGCACGGATGCACAGCTAGGGTCATTGGGTAACCTCTGCATGATTGTTGAATTTGATTGGTCGTTTTCCCTCTATTTCATCGCGAGAGGGTTAGGCCTTTGGTCATGTTCCTTAGGAATATTATCCCCCTCAACTGTATCTAGTGAATCCATTAGGTATATTAGATTAGCTTAATCAATCCGCTGTGAGAGGTGTCAGGGGAAGGGGTGCGTAGGATCACGCGGGTAAAAATAGTCAACCCTGGCTCAGGGGCATGGTGATTACATCGCTGCTAGAAAAACAGGATAACCTCCATTGCATGAGCCAATCATTTTCTTCTCATTCCCTTTTTTCATTCAACAAAAAAAACACGATTTCTTTAATAAAATCATGATGTTCGTCAATCCCGGGTCTTTGTGGGTTGTAACGTTAAGTAAAGTTAAATTTGGGTTTATATTCTGATATCACGAAGGTGGAACTCGCGAAGGCAGAGGAGCTGTTTATTCAGCACCCAACCCTGATCATTTCTGACCGATTTTCTGACCCATTTATACACCTTTAGGTGAGGCAAGGTAGGCAATAAAGAAACCTGTCCAGAATCTCACGCCGAGGGTGGGTTCGAACCTGGGACCCCATTACCGCTAGCCAGAGACCTGGCCCCGTATTCATAAAACTACTTAAGTCTAAGTATGACACTTATCCTTTGTTCAACACAAAAGATAAGTATCATACTTAGACTTAAGTAGCTTTATGAATACGGGGCCTGAGCCCTAGACCACCGCGGCTCCTGCGTATTCCATGCGAGAAGCAGCGATGATCTTATATGTATCTTTCATTGGAGTCCAACAGTTTTGACCTAGGGCGCTCAAATTTACAAATAAGGTACCTCTACATGACTTCCTCCACGCTGAACAGTTTCAGTGGTGATCGGAGTGTGGGGACACGATAATCATACCATGACCCAAACATCATTGGTAGGACTTTATCTTGTCAACAGATTACACCGGGATCGGCATTCTTCAACAAGAGCGCATAAAGGCCCCGAGGCAGATGGGTGGTCACTGAGGAGTTTCAAATTCTGTTTCACCATATGAAAGACACTATAAATTGACTTGACAACACAAATTGAGGCGATTCACCTCACTAATTTTCACGCTTCAAGTTCTCTGGGCACCGCCATTATCCCCTGCAGCCTACGTCACCAAATTTTGAAACTAGCCAATCAGCGAAGCTGACCTCATTTCAAATCATCGAAATGAGGTCGATCAATGAGAATTGCGTTCCGTGCCAGACCCTCGGTCTAACGACCTCGGAGTATGACCGAGGGGCTGGTTGCGCGAGACTAGGCTGTAAACAGCTGGATTCAAAATCGACCAATCAGCATCGGTACCAGATTTTCGGTATTCGCGTAACAAAAATTGTTGAGGTTGGTCTCAGTCTCTGTAATGCTGCGCAGTTCGCGCATGCGTGAAAGAGACGAGTGACTCAGTCTACTGCACAAGTGGAGTGAGCGCCGCGGGATTGGAGCGGCAAAGACTGGAACCAGTTCATGCCGATAGGAGAGCGCCACTTTCACAATTGGTGGGGAAAACAGGAGAAACGGAGATACATTCGGTTAGAAGACTTTCAATGAACAAGAGAATGAATAAATAAGATACAGCTTTACTGCCAAGTGAACAACATCATGCGAATTGACAAAAAACAAAAAGCCAAACTGCTGTTTACAACTCACTATTATTTACAGTCCATGGGCATAGGTCAGCGTAGCGAGAGACATCTGGTGGCAGGATAAATAACTCCTGGAGGATTGTCGTGCGCGCAACTTCCGTCTCTTGATAAGAAACGGAAGTAGAACAAGGTGTCGGCAACCAATGTCGATCATATCGCGACAAATCAAAGCCATAAGCAACTTGAGTGTTTGCAGGCTTATTTTGTTGCCGATGTGTCGGGTGGGTCAAAGTGTGTGTTTAAAATGCCTACAACAAATAAAATGAACTGATTCCGACCAAAGTTGACGGCCATCAAAAAGCTGGCTTAGCCAATACGAAGTCAAACATTGACCACGCTACCAAAACGTTGGCAAGAGAGGAATTCCCTGAAACCAACAAGGGAAGTAGGCCTAGCACTATATTTCGACCCTCTTAGATACAATCTCCAGCCGAATCCACGTCCTCGTTGGAGACTGTGCAGACGGCAGCTTTTCGGGACCCAGGGGAAGAGATGGCGTCGCTCGAATTGGACGATTTCCGGGACATCCTGGAATCTGTTTCGTCTGGTCCTCCAAAGAGACTGGAAGATGGTGGATCGTCGGTGCCCTTGTCTACTGACTGTGTTGTCATCGAAATAGGCTGCGAGATGGCGGCGTTATCGGTAGGGCCCGTGCAGGCCCCCATGAAGCGGCAACGATTCAGTAGATTTCCAGGAGTGAACGTCAACCTGTGGAAGATAGAAAACATAGAAGGTGTACGCTTTCATCGCAGTTGCCGACAGCGAATAAAAGTCAAAATCGACGTAGGAGACAAACGCAGATGACAACGAAATCAACCAAAGACGCCGACGACTCCACCGGAAACTGCCATCGGGTGACTGAGCACTGTCCTTCGACAGCAACCTCGGTGAGTCAAACTAGCCTAAACAGCGTACCTGTTGCTGAAGTAACTTTGTTCAATATTCATCCTGCTCTCCGACATCCGGTCAGTCTCAGGGTAAACCATCGGCGTCGAGAAGACCGGGCGGCCCTGTGCGCCTGCTGCCGCCGCCGCCGCTGCTGTGCAATGAGCCAATGGGAGAATGGGTTGATGGGCTGATGCTAAGGGCCATGGATGTCCTTGTTGTGGCAGCATAGAGGACGCGAGCTGGTCCGGCCGAGAGTTCAAAGCTTCTCGGCCTAGCCGCATTCGAGCATTCTTTCTCCATTTCGCTCTCCTGTTTTGGAACCACACCTAAAGGACGAGCGAGAAAGGACCGAGTCAAAGAAATATCCCTCTTACATCATGTCAGTAATGTGAAGATTCTGATATCCCGCCCAGAATAGAGCACCAAGAAGACACCTTTTATTTAAGGGCATTATTAAAGTCCAGCCCCAAATTTATCGATTCTATTCATTTTTGACCTCACTGCAATCAGGGATAGCTGTTTCATAAAAGTGACTTTAAGCGAATGGTACCATTAATTTCAATGCATGTACCATTTGGTTAAAGGTGTATGAAACAGGTCCCTGGGCTCCTTTCAATTAAAGGCAGCATCTGTAAGTCCCGAAGGTGTCCATAATGGTGTTCTACTCGAGTTGGAGACAAACTCTAGACTGATCACCTTTTCTTATAAGTTGTAATAGATCGATTTAGAACGCGATGCCCGACTTGGAAAACGACCGATCAGGGCCATCATTAAAAAAACATAGTCGTTTACCTGGACCCTCGCCTCAGTTAGATTGATTCTGTTGGCAAGTTCCTCGCGCACGAATACATCCGGGTAGTGGGTCCGTGAAAATAGCTCCTCAAGGGCGGATAACTGCTGAGGAGTAAAGGTGGTCCTATTCCGCCTCTGTAAATGTAGAATAGGTTGTTGTATTCTAAATTACCTTGATCAATTGGGACTGTGAAGTAGAATAGGTTGTTGTATTCTAAATTACCTTGATCAATTGGGACTGTGAAGTAGAATAGGTTGTTGTATTCTAAAGTACATGTATCTCGATCGATTGGAATTGTGAGGTAAAATAGGCTGTTGTACATGTATTCCAAATAACTCGATCGATTGGGATTGTTAGGTAGAATAGGCTTATTCTAAATTTAACCTAATTGGGATTGTGAGGTAGAATAGGCTGTTGTGTTCTGAATTACATGTAGGCCCTACCTTGATAATTTGGGACTGTGAGGGAGAATAGGCTGTTGTATTCTAACTTACCTCGCTCAATTGGGACTATGAGGTAGGTTATTGTATTCTAAATTACCTCGATCAATTGGGACTGTGAGGTACGTTGTAATTCTAAATTACCTCGATCATCAATTGGGACTTTGAGGTAGAATAGGTTGTTGTATTCTGAATTACCTCGATCCATCATGTCCATTGGAACTGCGAGGTACAATAGGTTGTTGTACTCTAAATTACCTCGATCATTTGGAACTTTGAGATGCAATGCGTTGTTGTACATTGTATTTTAAATTACTTCGATCATTGGGACTGTGAGGTACAATAGGTTGCTGTATTTTGAATTGCCTCTCGATCAAGCAGAGGAAATCGGACTTGAGGTGGAAGAATGGTTGGATACAATTTATTTCAGTCGCACATTGGACATTCTGTCATGAGACAGAAAAACAAAGATGGTAAAGTACAATGCAGGAAAATTTGCCTAAGATAGAGAAAAAAAGTACGTACCTGTCGTCGCCTTCCAAAGAAATAATCTTCTATTGGGAAGTCTCCGAGCTTTCCCGTTGGTGTGAACGGCCCGGCGAAGAAATGTCGCGATGTCATGGTCCAAAGGGTTCAATAGATCGCGATGTCCAGAGAAGTTTTTTATCAAAAGAAATTGTCGGAAACGTCCAGCTGAAATCCCTAAATCATGCGATATTGGTTTTCGTTACAAGAGTGTCCGAAACTTTTCCGAAGAAATTTTTCAAGTCAAAACACACAAATAACAGAATCGGTACGTTGAGCAAACACTTTTCATGAACTAATGTTTTTACTAAAGAAATGTGTATCATTAATTTCCAACGGTGAAGTAATGAAGACTTGGTGCATGGCGTTCCACTCAGATGCTGTCGAATTAAATACATATGTGTGCATGTTTGCCGGGGTTTATATAGGTCCTGCTAATGACAATGAACAGAGAATAGAATTACATGATGAATAAAATTCACCCTCTCGTGCCGAATCCGATGCCAGCATCATGAGCTTCCCAAACTCTTCAAAATCAATCGCATAAGTAGTTTCCATAATTAGCTGCACGGATGCACAGCTAGGGTCATTGGGTAACCTCTGCATGATTGTTGAATTTGATTGGTCGTTTTCCCTCTATTTCATCGCGAGAGGGTTAGGCCTTTGGTCATGTTCCTTAGGAATATTATCCCCCTCAACTGTATCTAGTGAATCCATTAGGTATATTAGATTAGCTTAATCAATCCGCTGTGAGAGGTGTCAGGGGAAGGGGTGCGTAGGATCACGCGGGTAAAAATAGTCAACCCTGGCTCAGGGGCATGGTGATTACATCGCTGCTAGAAAAACAGGATAACCTCCATTGCATGAGCCAATCATTTTCTTCTCATTCCCTTTTTTCATTCAACAAAAAAACGATTTCTTAATAAAATCATGATCTTCGTCAATCCCGGGTCTTTGTGGGTTGTAACGTTAAGTAAAGTTAATTTTGGGTTTATATTCTGATATCACGAAGGTGGAATTCGCGAAGATAGAGGAGCTGTTTATTCAGCACCCAACCCTGATCATTTCTGACCGGTATTCTGACCTATTTATACACCTTTAGGTGAGGCAAGGTAGGCAATAAAGAAACCTGTCGAGAATCTCACGCCGAGGGTGGGTTCGAACCTGTGACCTCATTACCGCTAGCTAGAGACCTGGGGTGACCGCATAGAAACTCCGCTAGCGCTAGCGAAGCCCATCTGCCGATAGTGCTGTACATTTTTCCATGCATTTTAACACCGATACATGTAGGCTGTCGAAACACTAGCGGAGTTTCTATGCGGCTACCCCAGAGCCCTAGACCACCGCGGATCCTGCGTATTTCATGCGAGAAGATATGGAAGAAGCGATGATCTTACATGGCATCCTTCCTTGGAGTCCAACAGTTTTGACCTAGGGCGCTCAAATTTACAAATAAGGTACCTCTACATGACTTCCTCCACGCTCAGCAGTTTCAGTGGTGATCGGAGTGTGGGGACACGATACCATGACCCAAACATCATTGGTATCGTAGGACTTTATCTTGTCAACAGATTAAACCGAGATCGGCATTCTTCAACAAGAGCGCATAAAGGCCCCGAGGCAGATGGGTGGTCACTGAGGAGTTTCAAATTCTGTTTCACCATGATCTACTCCTTCCGTATAAATGAACATGCCCAAGTAATCTTCCCCTAATTCAGTTACCCAACGATCGTGATGTTTTTTCCTCCCTTAATTTCCGTTCCATACCCAGGGGCAATTACTGACGTCAGTCATTTGAAACATACGGGGGCCGAGGATGCTTCAAAATACTGTAAACTACTGAAATGTGGAGACTCAATTGCCTTGGAATCTCATATCGACGGACGTTCTGATTGGAGGACAAACTGGCCGTCAAGGTCAGTCCGTGCGCTTGCAGCCAGAGGCCTATCGGCAAATCTGTGGACACATCTAAACTGCGAACAAAAGGGGACACAGTGAAACCCCTTCCAACTTTTCGTAACTACCAAGTTCACGGTTCATTATAAAAGTAGGTCAGGGTGACCTTCTAGGCTGGGACAGAATGTTCAAAGTAGGTCACTCTGACCTGCAACCGGTCACTGAGGGCTGAAATCTAAGTTTCAATGGAGAGTGCAGCAATCTGGACGTGGAATGACTGCGAAAGCCAGTGCAATTCTAGCAAATGCTAGCTTCCACAATGGCGTGCAAGCGTCAGCAGCCATTTAAAAAGTTTTTTCGTGAATTTTTGCCCCAAGCCGCAAAATCAGGTCGTGTCATTGCCAAGGAGTATGATCACTTCATTTGTATCATTGCATCCGGGTGATAAAATGACAAAAAACGTCACAAGGCAAGCGCACCCCGAGGCTAGGAACAGTCACCACTGACATACCCCTGGGCGGTTTTTGAAACCTATCGGAATATCCTGAAAGTGATATTTCCGATACTCTATCACTTTTACTGGAGAATGAAGCCAAGAAATGTGATCTTGTTAACTAATGTCTGATTCGTTTTCCGATTACTGCACTTGTCTAAGATTATTTCTCGACTGGTATTTTTTGAATCCGTCCGAGACCAAGTGAGATACAGCGGAGCGATATCAGTGGAAATGAGACGGGATAAATGCCCAGCAGAAACCTGATGATTTGGGGGGGGGGCACAACGTCGGCCCAATCTTTTCTGTCGTACTGTGTTTGATGGCTTAGGGCCAAGGAAGCTAAGAAACAATCTTCGACATGCCTTCGACATGCCTCGTGCTGACACAGGCCAAGAAAAAAGATGAGCCTGTTCTATAAACCATACTTCATTTTCTGAAAGAAAAGTGGAATCGAAAGATATTTATAACAGTTATCATCGCAATTTGTAACCTGAAACATAAGATTTGAAATGACAATCAACAATAATTGATACAAAAAATATTGTGAATTTAAGAGGTAATTTGCATGAATGAACAAATCATTTCCATTTTTGTCCCCTGTTCGTGCCGGGGTTTCTTTTTTTTCAGAAAGGAGTGGGCGTTTCTGACGTTTTTGCTACGCTCATCTCTCATTGTTTCGAACGCAGGGTAGTTATTTCTATTCCAAATGCGGAACCCGGGGGCACAAGGATTCGAAAAACACGCGTGACCTTGCACGCACGGAGCGGATGTGCAAGGTCGATGACCGCGTTGCCTCACATGCAGAGGGACAAAAAAATTCAACGCTTTGGTTTAAATAAAATACACGTAATTTATTGTCCTCCCGAATACACAATTATTTGCAATGACGCAAATCCCACGACGTACAGAACATGAGTGAAACAGCACCATGAAGAATCAAGTAACGGGTGCCTCCTGGCTCACACCAAACAAGATGGCACCCTCATGAAAGTTCGTCTGGTGGCTCGATGTCCGAGTCGTCTGATTCAGGGGGAAGACCCTTACTAGCTCGTCGCTGTATCTCCTCTTCTTCCGCCCTGGAACAAGAAAGGACTTTTATTGAATTTGTCAACTCGATTTGAACACCGCCAAGAAGACATTTGGGGCGACCACACCACCACATGCCCAATGCAGGTCCTTAAAAGTGTCTCGATGAACACCGACACATCGCCTGTGGAGGCTTCGGCGATCCGTCCGGACATTCTGGCCAGTTTAAGCGGTTCTTATCTTCTCTCGCCCTCCTCCGAGAAATGGTGAGTATTTGGATAGGATCAGAAGGAACTCGTGGAAGGGTAAGTAGTCTGATCCTGGTGGACGGAACATGAGGTAAGATTAGACCCTTACGTCTGCAGATACTTGACGCATTCAATATGTCCATACGTCTCAGCGACTGTCACGGGTCTTCCACCAAACTTGTCCTTCTTCATGATCGAGACGTGCGCATTGTGAAGGGCGCGAAGGACTGTAATCCGTCCAGCTTCCGCTGCGCAGTGCGCAGGCGTCCAACCTCCAGCCATCCTGGCTGTCCCATTAGCACCATAGTCCAAGAGTAAACGGATACACTCCACGAAACCTGAAAGACGTGGAACGCTGCAAGAATCATTCATTCAGGGCCGACCGCACAGAAAGTCCGATAGTGCTACCGGCGCCTATCTATTTTTGCTGTTAGTTATAACGCATAATATCGGACTTTCTGTGCGGTCGGCCCAGGTTGCCACTATATCTAAACTCTCCCATGAAAACCAATGGCAATTCTACTGTCGGCGTGTCGATAGTTTACAGATGATAGAAACCATTCACCATGGCCTACGAGCGGGCCTACGAGGAATGCTTTGCCATACCGAGTATTCGGAACGACACCATCGAGAGATTAACTGCTCCGTTAACGATAACACTAAAACGCTAACGCTATTTCTGACGTACATTTGCAATGTAAAAAATAACGTTAGCGTTAGTGTTACCAAAAATAGATATCTATTTTTGGTGTTACCGTTAACGGAGCGATTTCTTAACCTCTCGAATTTGATTTGCGTTGTCTCTGTCCCCACGAATGTCATACCCTCCCCGCATTTGCCGTGGTATGCAATTTTTGAGGGTGCTTACCTTTGGTAGCAGCCCAGTGCAAGGCTGTGCGGCTCCCCCATTCTACGTCACGTAGATTGACGTCATATTTGCCACTTCGCAGATACTCCTCCAAGGAATCCTGGTCGCCGACGGCAGCAGCCTC
>NMRB01000333.1:190763-230318 GCA_002633025.1 Notospermus geniculatus | reverse complement strand
GCTAATAATCCTGCAATCCTGGACGGTAATTTTTCAAGAAGCACCACTGTCATCTTACCTTTCAGTCGTTTCATCAGTCGTTTCAGGTGTGAAGCAGATCAGATCACCACTAGGCCTACTGGTAGCCGGCATCACCGAGGCTGGAGTGGAGAGAAGTCCGCCAGAACCCTGTAAAGCGAACATAAAACACTTAAGATTATAATGGATACCACAAGGAGAGGGTGAAATCATGAATATTGAACTTCATGCAAATTTTGGCTGCTTGGTAATCTTAAAGTGGCCACAGCACTTGCAGTTTTCTGTTCCAGAAAACCTCTTCATAACACAGTTGTTTCAGTAAGTTCACCCCGAGGCAGTAATCTTTCTACAGCTATTGTGCCTGACAACATAAGTGATCAATCACGCAGTCTACTTGTCCGTTCATTTCATCAGTTTATTAGTTTCATGATTACCTGTTGTCCATTAGTTGAAGAAGTCGGAGAATCAAATATTGACAGATCCTTTGATGAGGATTTGGCTGGTCCTGGTGTTAAAACGTACTTTGAGCTGCTCCCACTGCTGGCTCGGCTCAAACAACCGCTTCTTCTGAGCTGTGGGACTGAAAGTGGAAGGCAATGCCATGAAAACGGACAAACATGAAACAGTGGGTACTTAACTCGTTAACACCTCTCAGAACAAGTTCCAGAACCAGCCAATTTGCTTGTCACTGATTAAGCAACAAGAGTTGAAAAAAGTGACTGAGCTGATGGTGAGGATGGATGGTGAGCTGATGGTTATACCCGTAAGTAAATACAAACCTGTGCTGTCCAAATTGAACGGCGTCCGAGGAAGAGGTGCAGCCATCTCTTCATTAACCTTGGGTGACTGCATGAACCGGACGCTGCGCCTCCGACTGGCAGCTGGAGTCCTCTTTGTCGATTTCAGAGCGCTGACCATACTCTTACGATTGATATTCTTATGCGCCGACTTGGAGTGTTTGTCAAATTCATTCTTGAGGTCGCGTTTCATCTGTGTTGGCATTTCTTCATCATTGATTGGTTCCTCAAAGGGATCCACTTCCATTATGACTGCAGTGGAGATAATAGATAAAACCTTAGAATTGCAATGTACTGCACTGCCCTATCCAGTGCTAATGGAGATACCAGTGGACACAAAGACTGCTAAATCTTGATGTCTCCCTCTCAGATACAGCTGTAACTTTCCATTTCTCTGACAAAACCCAAACTCAACAAAATTCTGTGCCTGAGATTGACGAGATCATCTCCAATCTGTCCTTACCTGATTTCGATGCTGACTCTCTAACCGTGGGCACGCAGTACTTGGCCACAAAGGCTTCATCAACATCCATGTCATCGGAGGAACATGAAATCGTAACAGACTCCGCAGCCTTGGGAGTTTTTCTGAAAGTTCACAATCACATGAAGAGATAAAATCAGATATAAATCAGAATGGAGACAAAATCAAAAGTCTGACTTGAGAAGGGTGGATTCTTTACCTTACTGAGCTGCGCCTAGCTGGTGTTTTTCTGGCTGATGTTGGTTTTTGGTCATCCCCACCACTAATACTATCATCTAAGCTCAGTGCCTCTAGCGCAGGTGTTGTGCTGCTTGTTTTCTGATCGGCAGTTTCACTGATTGTTGGTGTCTTATTTTTCAAGATCGGCCTGGCCAAGGCAGCAAGCCGGGGGCTAGCACCGATGTTCTCAGAACTTGGTCTTTCCTCCATGCTCCCAGGGAGTAGAGGACTGGGGACACTGAGACTCAGGCGTGCCTTTCGGAAAGATTTTGGCATCTCAGCGGCGTTGCCGGCAGACTTTCTCAGAGCAGTTTTCAACAGTGATCTCCGTTCAGATGGTGTGGTTGTTGTCTTTCTTGGTGTGGAGCCTTGTAAGGAGACAAGAAATGCAGAAAAGTAAGAACATTACATTGGGAAGTTGAATGGACAGAAGGAGGAAATCAAGAGTGCCAGGAGAAAACCTGTGTGGTGAAAGAAAGTCGTCCTCTCTATTACACAACCTGGTCCGAACATGGACTGAACCCAGAATCTCAGAGGCAACAGGTGCCCAATGTTTCCGCAGTGCCGCTCTTTACTTGAGTTATAGTGAGGGAAACAGCAGTAAAAGATAGAGCTGAATCTTAACAAGGCTGATGTCAACTCAGGGGCATATTTCTTCCAAGTTCTGCCAATTACCTGTCGGGGAAGGAAGCACAATCTTGACCGGACTGGCGATTTGGAAGAAACCACCTTCAAACGTCTTCAATTCGTCTGAGATGTTTTCCGCATCTTCTGCCTTTGGAGTTGCTGGTTTCTTTGTGGTAGATGTCGGTACATGAATAATGGGACTCGTTTTGTCTACTTTGGGAGTCACTGGATTCTTGATGTCAGTTGCTGGAGGTGAGAGGTTTTGTTCACCTTTCTGTTGTTGTTGCCTCATTTTGGCCCTGAACTCAGCAAACTTTGACCTTGCAGTGACCTTGGCTGATGGCTTTCCTGATGCTGTAGTTTTTTTCTGAAAGTACAACACAACACTGAACAACAAGGAACCCCCACATCAACAGACAGGCACTACACTTTAGTAAAAAGAACCAGGTGCCTTCGGAGTTCATCGATTACTCTTGTATTTTAATACATCAATGATCCTCACTGACTGGTATCCAAATTCAAAAGAGAAGCAACACTTAAATTTGGTCCCGACATGCACATACCTTTGCAACCTTCTTCACAGCAGGTTTCTCCACCACCCAACCCGAAGCTTTAAGTTTCTCAAGCTTATTAAACTTTTCATTCACATCCTCAACCTGAATCGATAAGAAGCAAGCTTAATAAGGGGCATGCTTAAAAAGTCTGGATAGAGATACACTTGCAATGAAAAATTCACCAAGATAATCAAAACAAAACACAGTTGCAGCAGAATTATGACACTTCATTCCAAACTACCAAACACATCACAATGCAGGAAAATCCGAACCTACCCACCTGATAATAGATCATGTCCCAGAATCCCTGCAGGTCAGAGCAGTCAACAGGTTTAAGCCCAGTGTTGAACTCACAGTTATCAACTAATCCACTGAACTGCTTAAAACGTTGTGCAATAAGGAGTTGAGCTTGGCCCGATGTGGTACGGATCTGACCCCTCACTGGAACAGAAATTGAAGGAGATAGTAGCCAAAAGCTGTATTGATAAAACTTCCTCTTTGAGACTCATAAAGATTACTTTTCAACTTCTTCAGTGAAGGAAGTGTCAGTGAGCTTTACTTTTCAGATAAAAAGTTCCCAAACCCAATTTAATATATCGATCAAGACACCAAATTAAGGCCAACTCACCATCTTCATTAAGGTCAGGCGTTTCCTCATTGGTTTTATCCCACAGAGCACTCAGTGTATTAAGACGCTCCGTCTCCGAAGCCATTAGTGCACGGAAATACTTGACATCATGTTCTGGTTCTGTGGAGACTGGTGGGTCTGTGGGCATGGAGTTCTCTGTGGAGGCTGTTATGTCTGTAGGCATCGGGGTGGTAGGCTGGGGCTGAGTTGGATCAGTGGTTACAGGTTCTGGTTCATCCATGTCCGGCATTGGAGGAGGTGGTCCGAGAAAGTCGTCATCATCAATTGGGGGGAGAAAATCAACGACTGGAAAACACAAGACATGTGAGAGCTATAAGACGAGCTTTTCTATAGTCAACTAGTTTCTTGGAGCACACGGCAAAAATCCAATGGCAACTCCAACCTCGAGGGACCATGTATTGAAAGAGCCATACATGACTTAGCTGCAAATGAACCACAACTGTTTGTTAATTGTACAATTAGAGAGACTTTCTAAATGAATCAGAAGTGAATGCTAATGACTGAGGTCTTACCAGGGGGTGGTGTCTTACGTGTTCGCCTACTCATTTCGATCATTGGACTCTGTGCGAGAACTTCCATCCTGAAACAGCAATCGGTATCTATTCTAATCAGTATTGTGATCGGATAGATTTGCAAGCTGCAAAGATTGACAACAAACATGTCAGAATTGCACATTTGCATGTCACATTCGCCGCATTATTTCTGTTCTTTTGGATTTGCTCAACTCAGTGGGTAAATACAATCGTGCGGTAGTCAAAGAGCTATAAGCAAGCTACACAAGCACAGATGTCATCTTCACCAGTCAGACCCCCCTTTAGTTTACGTCGGCAGAGTTGACACAGACCAGGTTTCATAACAGCAGGATTCAAATCTGGAACATCGCAACACAATAGCGAGTCAGACTTTTAACATTAAACAAGCTAACACTGACCGTTCTTCGGGTGACTTCAGCCTGGCTAGTGCTTTAGCTGTCACTCTGCGGAATTTTTGCGTACTCCTTGCTACAGATAGAGTGGTCTTCGAGGACGAATCAACATCATTTGACTTGCTTATGGAAGGGGTATGCCCCACTTTGTCGTCCGTGGATGTTACTTCCTTTACTTCATCACACTGTCCTATTTGAGAGATCCGGTCACCAGGGGTAGCTGGAGGTGCAGCTAACTCAAGTTGTTCTTCCACATCACCAGTTCCACTGTCCGCAGACACAGCACCATTTTCTTGATCACATGACCCCTTTGCACTCTCTCCTTGACTACCAGATGATTGTTCAAGCGAACTAACATGCTTGACTTTGCCAGTTGCAAGTGAAACTTCAGCTTCTCCTTCAGAGGAGGAGTTCCTCACCATAGACGTCATGCGACGACTTGATCTTCTCAGTTTGGCAATCGATGGGGTGTAGTGTTTTGGAGTCTTGTTCTCTGAAAGAATTTACAGTATTTTCAACATTGGATATGATCAACACGTGATTATGATGTGAACCTCCACGAGACAGATGTACTTCCTTCACTTCCAGACTCACCTTTGTTTCCATAGAAAGACATCACCTTGAATGATGATTCGGCAAGTGACTCAGTCCGACTTCTTTTCTGCGTTGTTACTGATTTAACACTCTGGGCCCAACTGAAATTATGCGGCAACATAGAATAGATTCAACTTCATGTCTTCAAATGGATGAACGGCCAAATGAATGAAAGTTACATTTATGTATAAGGACACAATTTGTGTAATTTCAATTTTACATATACCCGGTAATGGTCAAGTGTGCCACCCATAACACAAAGTCACTGAAATTGTCTCCCAAATTTTAATAGAAGCATATTTACTTCCAGTACTGTCACTAGTCAAGTGGCTAGCACAGACAAAAAATGGCTGCAAACAGCTCACCGACAACTTTTTATCATGTGTATTTGAAGATTAGAAAAAGTGAGTGGATCTGTTGGCCGCACTCCCACTATCTTATTGACTACTCACTCTTCTTCACTTGACTCTGAAGCAGAGAAGATTCTGGTTGCACTCCTAGGACTAAGGGGCCTGATAACAAATGGTTTGACTGTGGCAGGGGCAGTGAAGACAAAATCTGCCGGTGCAAACGAATCTGAATCTGACCCACTCGTGGTTGATTTCTGACCACCTCGATCAGTGCAAATAGTGTTTGCATTGAACTGAAAGGAAAGGAAAAGGAAGACATCAAATGCTTCGTCGTTGAACAATCTTTGATAGAACAATGACATAATGTACCAGACTTTCCATGTGATTTTTACAAAGTGAAATTGAGGACATCAACATTGACATGCAACTGTACTATCATACAAACCTGACACTGTTCAGCAGCGGAGGATTCACTTTCTGCCTTATTCTTCGGTGATGTCTTTTTACAAATGCTTCTGATAGGTTCTTTTCGCTTTTCAGTATTTACTGTAATAGCATAATGGAGGTCACTTGTCAGTCAATGCTGTGAAGTCGAGATCCCAGGTGAGTATATAACATCCCTCTCTCAGAGGAATGCATTGAAGGGTGACAAGAAACTACTTGTTTGGCTACGACTACTGGCTAGTACAGCTACAAATATGAATACACCAATGTTCTAGTAGAATTACCTGTTCCCTTCTTTGTACTATTAGTTGGAGGTGGGGCTTTTGAGCTTCTAGTCACTCGGGTTGATGGTGGCACAGTTGGCGCTGAACTCTTCCTCCTTGTCTGGCGTTGCGTTACCTCTGATGGTTTTCTAGTGGAGACATCAGCCTGTAAAGACAGATGGAATCCGATCGTCAAAGATAAATTTTTATTTAATACACCCAACTGAATAAGAGTCCCTGGATGACTGAACACAGAACCCATACCACATGTTGGTGTGATGATAACAATCACCTTTGTGAATGACTGGTCAAACAAAGACTCCAATGGCAATGACAACAGAAGATGATCTCTAATCAGTGTTGATCATCGACCACCTCAATTACTGGCCTAATTAATTCACACAAATCCCAAGCAAAACAATTGGTTCAAGCAACACCCCATCTGACGACTCAGAGGGGAGTCTGATTAATTGATGTTATGTCATAATTCCTCCATTCCATAGGCATTAGTATGACTCCAAGGTTGGTAATATTGGTTTTGAGCAATTCACCGTGCATCATTCAATGTCACGTCTTGAAGATTATTTCCCGCCTATAATATTCCACTTCCAAATCACTTGATTTGACTTGGTTATAGGCCTACACATGATAGACTTCGGAGACCTGATAAGTTTGCTACCTTCGGCTTGGTTGAGCCTTTGTCAGTTTTCTGACCCGTTGCTGTGACAGTTTTTGAATTGGATCGCCAAAGCAGATCTCTTTCTTCTTGTTGACGATCAACTTTTCGCACTTTGAAAACTGGCTTTTTTTCTTTGGCTTCAAGCTTTCTTTTTAAATCACGGTCCACTTTCCATTTAGCCAGCATCTCTTTTCTAGAAACTAAAAATGAAAACAATGTTCAAGCTTCACGTTGCATTTTGTTAGAAATCTCGAGGCCTACTGTTCATGTGTTTGAAACACGCATGCTGTGGTGTGGCGCAACGACGGCAAGCACTGCAGCGCCACAGCTGTGTTGACAGCAGATATGGGAATTAGGCGTTTATTAAATAGCTGCTGACATTTAGCCTGGCTTTTGAACCCTCGTATGGGCCACGATGCCTAACTGATGATGATGATGATGGTTATTTCCAGTTTTTACCGCTTGGTGTCAGCAGCGCATGGGACCTCACAGCTCATTGACATTAAAATTGAGAATAAAATCCTCTAGTCTTCCAAAACCCGTGGCCTATACTGCTAGAGACTGGGTCAAGGCCCCTACATGCTTACCTTGCTTCGTTTTCTCTGACGCCCTCCGGCCCTGCTTTCTTACGTCAGCATCATCAGGTTGGATTTTCCTTTTCTTATGAACTGCTTCATCACGGCGATTTTTCTGTTCAACAACTTGCTGGTGTGCACGCACGACACGTTTTTGCACACCGTCTGTTGCGGATTTCTTCTTGAACAAATAAGACCTAGAGCTTTCCATGTTTTACCAAAGACAGTATACCCACTAACACCTATATCTTACAAGGCCTGCTATGCACAAGCAAGCTTTAAATAATGGACAAATTTGCTCAAAACTTCGGACTTCAACCCTCTCGACATGCTCAAAACCCCGCGTGTATTCTGATTGGTCCAACCAGTAGACTGATCCTCTGCCCTCGCGACGCTCCAGTCTCATCGACCAGTTTTCACAATTCCCTCCTTTCCACTTTGACCCATATTACTACGCTTATTCAATTTGTGTAGAACAGTTTCTCCATCGTTTCTTCTACAAAATTACACATTACATGATACACTAGGTCTACTGGGCCCACACCTGTACCATAACAGGGTCCCGGGAACAGGGTAGAACGTCATGTTTTTAAAAGAACTATTTTGCTGATCGACGAGACCTCCGCCAGACGTATTAGCGGAACGGCTCGAGGACAGGGGACCAGTCCGGGATTGGTACCACCATCCTCCGCTAGGTGGGTTCCCTCCTAAAGCCACCTGGCGGAGGATCGTGGTACCAATCTAGTCCAACAACAATTTCAGTTACGCCGGCCACCGTTAGATGTCGCAAATCCAATATGGCAGCGCCCATGTTTGAACAGTTGGCCGATTTTCTGAGCAATAAAACTGCAGTTTAATTACCGACTTTGAAAAGAAAACGTTGCCAAACTCACCACAATGATTGCTGTCATATTGTCTACTCTTTTCAATATCGTAATCAGGTGGTGTGTGTCTCTGAATCCTTATTCTGGTGAGTTGTCCTCGTCTCAACTCAATCAATGAATGATCAATCAATCAATCAGCTGCTTGGCTGGGTGGGTTTGGCCAGCTACACATACGTACACACGTACACATACTACAAAATAGATACTCTTACATACACCTAAGAGCTGTATAATAGGCCTAGTGTAGTGCATACTGACAGACTGATCTGAGGCCTGTTGCGTGTCTTTCTTTGTCATGACTCATGTTGATTCAAGATTTCTTATCATCGACATGAGACGACCGTGTCAGTGGACTGACAGTGACAGTAGTGTGCTAAGTTTGAATTGAAATTCACATAATTTTTCAGGTTACGATGATCCCCCAATGCATGGTGACTATGAAGCTCAAAGACACTGGATGGAAATAACATACAATCTACCTGTGGAAGAATGGTAGGATACGAGTCTGTTTGGTTCAGATGTAAAGCATGAATTGTGTAGAAAAGAAATGAGAGGATGACATATTCAATGACATTTGCTGCACTGGAGAAGACTAGATACTTGTACAAGTAGGGAGAGTCTACAGCTGCCAGCAGAAAACTCTCACAGTGATGTCTTTCCACTGTTCTTTGCCACATACATGTACTGCCTATCATCTGTGGATATTTTGTTATTCAGGTACACTAACACAAGTCAGAATGATCTTCAGTACTGGGGACTTGATTACCCACCCCTGACTGCCTATCACAGTTGGTTGTGTGGAGCCTTGTAAGTAGACTAGTGACATCTCTCAGGCTGTCCAAAAATCTCTCAACTCTCTAATCCTTATTCAGTCACAGTCTCTGAAGTTGAATCGGAGCCAATGGGAGATGATGGCATGAATGGGAGTTGAGTTGTAGTTCTGTTCATTTTTGGATGAACCAACATCACCATGATTTTTGTTCCAGAGCTGATAAGATAAATCCTGCATGGGTGGAACTGTTTACATCAAGAGGTCATGAGAGTCAACAACACAAAATCTTCATGAGAAGTACTGGTATGGATTAAGTGCTCTTTATCCGTTTTTGTGGTGATGGTATGAATCCTTGACACCAAGAAGGTTGAAGTGATCTGTTACTCTGTTGAAACAGAGAAATACCAAAAATGAAAGGCGTTACAAACACAGGCTTTATCTTTTTCAGTCCTTGTTGCTGAATTGATGTACATTCCAGCAGTGTTTGCATACTTCTTTTACACATCATTCACTATAGGGAAGGAAAACAAGGTGAGTTGATATGTGATTGTTTAACTCATAAATACATGATGTCATAATACATGTTGTTGTATAACTGTACCCCCACTCCTTGCTATAATACATCACAGATTCCCAAGAATTCTATTTGGTAACTTTTCAGGTGCTTGCAGCCACATGTGCCTTACTCTACCCTGGCCTCATTCTGATTGATCATGGACATTTCCAGTATCCTTTGACGAAAAACAAGCAAATCCACTCCTGCTTGATTCCAACACAAACAGCCTTTAGCAACCGGTGTCAGATCATGGTATGAGAACTGAATTAGATGAATAAGTGCTGATAGTGAAGTCTGTCTTGTACCCCTAAATTTCCTTGACACATTCTTCAGATACAACAACATAAGCCTTGGTTTGGCTTTATGGGCACTCATCTGTCTTGGAAAGGGTTGGGACATCTTTGGCTCAGTTTTCTTCTGCTTGGCTCTCAACTACAAACAGATGGAGCTGTACCATGCCATGCCTTTCTTTTGTTACCTGTTTGGTAGCTGTGTTAAACTGCCAATTGCAAAATGGTAAACACTGGTATTCTTGTATAGTGACTGGCTATGAATATACAAATGTAGGGATGTGGACTATTTGGGTTCTATTTCATTTGACTTGACTCCTCTTTTTGTTGGGGAACCATCAGCCACAAACAATAGAACTTGTCCCTTGTCTCCTTCCTTGAAAGGAATAGTCATGAAAATAGCCATATGTAGAAGATGGACATCAACTCTTCTGCCATCTGAATCAATTTCTTGTTGTTTTGGTTTGTTTTCAGCATCTTGAAGTTCCTCTGCCTGAGTATCACAGTATTGGTGACATTCTTCTTATGTTGGTTCCCATTCCTCTGGGACAAGGATGTTCTCTTTCAAGTCATCCACAGAATATTTCCATTTGCTAGGGGAATATTTGAGGTAAGTGTAACTGTGATTGCAGTAGTAGTACCAAAGGGCAGTTCACCAAATTCTATGCATGTTTGTTGGGCAACGAGAGAGAGATGTTCTTGGTAGCAATGTGGGTGAAAGTAACAGTGGTTTTGACAAAGAGAGAGGATATTTACATACTCTGCTACATTTTGTACACTTTCTCTTTCTAGGACAAAGTCTCAAATTTCTGGTGTAGCATCACGGTGCTGATTAAATTAAAAGAGATATTTCAAAACAACGTACCACAGCTGGCTGCCATAACCCTTGGAACGACTCTCCTAGCTCTTGTTCCATCGTCTTTACATCTGGTAATAAGGCCAACATTCCATCATCTGAAACTTGCTCTGGTGAGTCATCAATGAATTCACGGTACCGGTAATGACCCGATCATGTTATAAAGTGTTACTTCATATTGAGACAGTGGGATGTCTCTCCAGCTCTGAAGTTGTTTCTTGGATGATACAGCTGACTGATCTTCTGGAACTGAATGCACAAAATATTGATTTCTCGTGTTCTCTTTCAGGTGAACAGCGCCCTGATTTTCTTCCTCTTTTCATTTCAAGTCCATGAAAAGTCAATCNCTGAATTAGATGAATAAGTGCTGATAGTGAAGTCTGTCTTGTACCCCTAAATTTCCTTGACACATTCTTCAGATACAACAACATAAGCCTTGGTTTGGCTTTATGGGCACTCATCTGTCTTGGAAAGGGTTGGGACATCTTTGGCTCAGTTTTCTTCTGCTTGGCTCTCAACTACAAACAGATGGAGCTGTACCATGCCATGCCTTTCTTTTGTTACCTGTTTGGTAGCTGTGTTAAACTGCCAATTGCAAAATGGTAAGCACTGGTATTCTTGTATAGTGACTGGCTATGAATATACAAATGTGGGATGTGGACTATTTGGGTTCTATTTCATTTGACTTGACTCCTCTTTTTGTTGGGCAACCATCAGCCACAAACAATAGAACTTGTCTCTTGTCTCCTTCCTTGAAAGGAATAGTCATGAAAATAGCCATATGTAGAAGATGGACATCAACTCTTCTGCCATCTGAATCAATTTCTTGTTGTTTTGGTTTGTTTTCAGCATCTTGAAGTTCCTCTGCCTGAGTATCACAGTATTGGTGACATTCTTCTTATGTTGGTTCCCATTCCTCTGGGACAAGGATGTTCTCTTTCAAGTCATCCACAGAATATTTCCATTTGCTAGGGGAATATTTGAGGTAAGTGTAACTGTGATTGCAGTACCGGTAGTTGTACCAAAGGGCAGTTCACCAAATTCTATGCATGTTTGTTGGGCAACGAGAGAGAGATGTTCATGGTAGCAATGTGGGTGGAAGTAACAGTGGTTTTGGCAGAGAGAGGATATTCACCAAGACATACTCTGCTACATTTTGTACACTTTCTCTTTCTAGGACAAAGTCTCAAATTTCTGGTGTAGCATCACAGTGCTGATTAAATTAAAAGAGATATTTCAAAACAATGTACCACAGCTGGCTGCCATAACCCTTGGAACGACTCTCCTAGCTCTTGTTCCATCGTCTTTACATCTGGTAATAAGGCCAACATTCCATCATCTAAAACTTGCTCTGGTGAGTCATCAATGAATTCACGGTAATGACCCAATCATATTATAAAGTGTTACTTCATATTGAGACAGTAGGTTGCCCTGCGAGTGGGATGTCTCTCCAGCTCTGAAGTTGTTTCTTGGATGATACAGCTTCTGGAACTGAATGCACAAAATATTGATTTCTCGTGTTCTCTTTCAGGTGAACAGCGCCCTGATTTTCTTCCTCTTTTCATTTCAAGTCCATGAAAAGTCAATCTTACTGTCTGCCGTGTAAGTCTTCCTCAATCATCTGACGTCCAGGCCTTCACCTCAGGACATGTGCAAAGGTGTTTCTGCATTGATAGTCCAATATCTCTCGGGATAATTTTTTTCTTACACTGGATCCTGTCTTCACTGAATATGATAAAGCTTCACCAACACATTTCACCCTAGTCGTCCATCTTATTTCCAGGCCTGCCTGTTTACTTCTTGAAGTGTATCCATTTATGACTCTGTGGTTTCTTCTGACAACAACATTCAGGTTAGTTTTTTGCCTTGCAAGGTCAGTTGTTTGTGGTTGGCATGATCTCAAACAGTTGGCGGATCTCAAACATAGTTGGCCTTTTTGAATATTCTGGAATCAATTTGTCTCGCCTTAATCACATACAGTAGATCCTGTAGTGGAGTTGGTCCCAGATACGTCATATCTGTTAATTTTGACCAGAGTATTGAGAACACCTCTCAGTTATGGGCAGTACTGACCAGTCCCAAAGGTGTCCTAATTCAATTGAGAGATTCTGCTGTACCAGTAGGCTCTTCACAAGACATAGATAAGATGTACCATCATGTCCTCATCATAGCTGTCTGTCCTCCTTTTCAGCATGTTTCCATTGCTACTAAAAGAAAGCCTGGCACTGCCATGTTTTGTTACACAAGCACTGTTCCTTCTAGTCGTCTGCTCATTATACCGACAGGAAATTCCTGGGAAACAGACTGGAAAATTCAAGAATCTGGTGCTCTTTTTGGTGAGTTAAGCAGGCTTCATTGGCACACGGATTTTGTCGGATTCAGGTCCGCCAAAAAATCGATCAAATGGACATTTGCATTGTCATATCCGGAAAACTAGGGGCAAACGGACTGAAAACGGACCGGACCCGTGCATCAATGAACCCCCCTTTATGCTTCAATATTTTTCCTATAGTTGGTACCTCTGAGGTGGATCTTAAGCATTTGGAACTACATAAATACTGCACTCATATCAGGTGACATAGTGAATGCCCCCTTCCCTGCGGGATATTTCCCTTATGACGAATCAGGGTTATACCTATTTTCATACGAGGCAGATTCTCAGCCTTGTTTTCTTTTTTTCAGTTCTTCATATCCATTTCTGTTTTTGTGACATTATGTCTGTTGAGCATCTTCAAAGAACCTCCCCCACGATACCCAGACCTATGGCCTCGTCTTGTTAGTCTCTACTCCTTTGGACATTTCACACTCTTCACATTCTACTTCCACTACCAGCAGTTGTGGAACTCGGAAGACCTGCTGCCAAAACAGCGACCACCTCCTCCTCCCCCTGAGAGAAAGTCACGAAAGGCCAAGGCAAAGAAGGATCTTTGAAAATTTCAGAAAAACAGTACTGAATATCACCTGTCCATAGTCAGGTTTTTATTCCATTTCACTCCATTGTGAATGACAGAGAGAAGGTTACGGTAACTACACATTTTGAGGAATCAAGTTTTTCCATCAACAGAAAGAACTCCAATGCCATCTATTTTTTTCAACATGTCACGTTGTATTTTACATCTGTCAGCTTTACATGAAGCAATAAAATGTATAAATTACATGCCACGTCAGTGTTCTAGTGTTGATCTATACAGTTGTGTATTATGTATTAATTACTCAACTTGGAGAATCCTCCACATATTCATGCCATTTCAGTGTTCCACAGTTGTACTATTCCTTGTCTGTTTCTTCAGCTTGGTGACTTGGGAGGCTGAAATGAACAAAACAGAGATGCAAGGAAAAGAAATTAACTTTTGTTGGTTTCTTTAGCTTACATGTATGCCTTGACCAGTGACACAAACAACTGCCCATGAGTTGCCCATAGAAAGAGCCAACTAGCATGAGACAACTCTCACGAGTGCCTTTAAGTTTAGGCATACTTACCCAAACGTTGTGATCGCATCACCTCCTCTGCTAGGTCATTCATGTCCAGGCTGGCTTGTAAGGATCTGACTTCACGTAACATGTCCACAGTGACCTAGGGGAGAGAACCACCAGAGGGGTGGACAACCATCACTTGAATATGAAGGATCGTTCATACACTCCAATCACAAAGATACTGAAGAGCTGCAAGGGCTCACACCTGGTAGGCGAGCACATCAGTGGGCTTGCTCCCTACCTCACCGCAGTGACGTAGTGTGCAGTGTGTGGTGACAAAGAGAGCGAGCACTAGTCTAAGAACCACTGATTACCTCAGGATGAGGAATCACTGCTGACAGACATCGTGAAGTTTAAGTCTTCAATAGAGTCTTATTCTGCAGGGTAACTGCTGATCTAACCTTGTATTGCGCATTGTTTTTCTTCTCCTCTTCAATGGCTGTCAGTAGCTGAGACACACGTTTTCTGAGCTTGTTGTACCTGAAATTCAGATTGAAGATAAAAATTGTGGGTGCTGTCTTCTTCAATCTGGGTGCTGTCTTCTTCAATCTAAATATTGACATAAACGACAAATCATTCAGTACCTGTGATCACACTGCAACTAGTGACCAACTTGCTGCTTCAGTCAAGGCCACCTATTCTATGGTAAAAAGAATTCAAAGCAGTTTTCAAAATGAACATCAAGTGGTGACTAGGCCAATGCACTTATTACCTGCCAACCGAGGCATTTCGTCTGGGTGTTCCAGGCCATTTCATCGGTAGGGTTTCTAACACTCGCTCCACATTCAAAGCCACCAGCTGTCTCTCTGTCCTCTCCACGTCAACTCCTGCTGCACCTGTTGAGCTGCGAACTCTATCCATTTCATTCAACATCTCTTGAACTTGACGTGGGTTGAAAGCACCATGGACTTCATCGTATACTTTCTTGTTGACTGGAAAGAAAGCAAATCTTTAGCATTCGACACAGATCAATTTATGGTGGAGATGAGCACATGTATTGTTTTATCTACCAATGTGGAAACTGTACCACAGATTCTACAAAGTATGAAACCTCTTACCTTTATCAAACACTTTCTGCAGCACATCTTCAGGAATGGGGTGCTCATCAATTTCATGCTGGGCTGAAAGGATAATGAAGAGGGGGACCTGAGGATGATATCGGTCGATTTTAACAAGAGGTCACTCCAGCAGCAGGCAGCTTACACTGATGGTCATCAAATCCAAGATGTTATCAATGAAGTACAGAAAATCATCAAATCCACTACGGTGTAACAACAGCTTTCATGGCTTTAGAAGGATGCAAATTCAGTATGAAAAGAACCGACTTAGAAGCAGGAAAAAGTACCTGTAAACCTGGTGAAGACACCTGTCACGACAGGATCGTTCAAGCTGATTGGTGCGGCAAGGACATCAATCTGGTTGTGGATGAAATCACGATCTTTCATGTGCTGCCTGACGTCAACATGAACTGTGGGACCTGGAAGTGAGAAGACTTGTGTCATAGATACATTACATGTAATGTATGTAATGGCGTTCTACACAGACACATTATATGTATCTATTGCTTTTGAAAACATGTAGCTGAGATCAGAATGACATCAGAAGTACTGGACCCAAAAATTAGTCAGAAGATTACCTGGCATACTCCTTTTTCTCTTCTTTGGCGTTCTCCTTTTACTGGTAGTGGTGTCACCACCATCCAGGTCTGTCTCATTCTGGTTCTTTTTCTTATTCATTGTATTAGAAATGCTTGACGTTTCCTCAGCTACGGTCTCAGCATGTGGTTCAACACCAGAAATATCAGACAAATCCTCAGAGGGCTTGGCCTTTTCCTCACTTTTCTTCTTGGAACCAAAGCCATCTCGACTTCCATCCATTTGTTCCAGTCTCTCATTCCCTCTCTTTTTAGCAGTCAATGAACCCTCATCCTTCCGACTAATATCTTTTTCTCTTACACTGGCAGAGGATGATTTACGTTTCCCAAGATCAGGACGACGAACGTTAATTCTTGAATCAACACTAGAACGACTCTGTGCTTCAGATTTATTAGCCCTCGCCAACAAAGGCTGCTGACGGATAATTCCAGCATCACCATCATCAGTATCATCAACATCATAATTGTCAATGACAGCAGCATTAACAGTTTTACTGTTGTTAATTTCACGACCACCCTTCACAGCCGTAGTCGATTTTCTACTTTTAACATGACTGCCGGCACGATCATCAACTACCTCATCAGCACCATCAGCATCATCAACGTCATCAGTAAGATCATCATCAACATGGTCGTCATCATCAACAACCTCATCATCATGATCACCATCACCACCATCAACATGATCACCACCATCAGTTTGGTCACCATCATCAACAGCCTCATCCATAACATTACCATTCTCTTCAACTTTATCATGATCCTTGGAAGCAGTCGCATCAAACTGAAACCCAAAATCTTCTTCAACATCTTCCGGTACTACACTTAGCTTCTTCCTGGACCGCCGACGTGGTGGAGTCCGGGTTAGCTCCTCCTCCTCGGATTCCTCCTCAGGCTCAGCATCATTCCTCACCACACGCCTGACATTACCAAGAGACTGACGACTGTTGAGCCGTTCTACTTTTCCAGTTCTGCCTGTCTTACTGATGTCAGACACGCCAGTTGTCTGGTCCGTGTCCTCATTCCCGTCACTTTTCCTTCTCCTGAGACTTCGCCCAGATTGAGGACGGCCTTCTTCTGCCCCTCTCTTGATGCCACAACGATCATTTCGTGGAGAAAAGCGTTGTGGCAAACGGTCTTTTTGAGGTTGGACTCTGTGTTTATTCGGCGTTAACTCACACTCTCTTCGAAGTTTTGATGGACTTTCAGTGTTTACAGCTTGTCTTTTTTCATAAACTGCCACAGAAGACCGGCTGACACTAGATCCAGCAGGTTCCTCATTGTCATCTTGATCCCTCGACATCCGCTGGATTTTACTTTTCTGTCGATCATTCATGGACTTTCTGCGACTTTCTCTCCCACTAGAGCTGACCATATCACCACTGTCTGAAACCACAGGGACATGTCTTTCACTGCGGACACTCCTAGCTTGATCGCTTTCTTCAGTCTCTATGATTTGACGCGACCTGTTGGATTGCCTTGGTCTGACTGGTTCACTATCAGACTCCGCATCATCCTCACCCGTTTCAATAAAAGTGCCAAATTCTGTTCTCCTCATTTCACCAGGTACTTTGTTGTCTTCATTATCATCGTCATCACTGGGAACATCAACTCGTCTTCCTGAGTTATCACCGGGTATGGGTTGCGTCTCGGGAACAGTTGCATCATTAATGTGTGTAATCTCATCCCCACTCTCATCATCGGGGCATGTTTCAGGGACAAACACGACGCTCCTTGTCCTATTCTGTGAATCTCTTGGACTCTGCAGATTTTTGTTTCTCCCACCCAAACTGCGAGCTCTCCGTCCAAACTTATCTCCAGCATCTATTTCACTTTGTCTTGGAGATTTCTGTCTTGAAATTGACGGAGAAGCATCAGGATACCCAGTGTTGGGCTTTGATCCATGCTTTGGAATTCCTGACTCTCTTTGCATTGCTTTTAAAGCCTGACCAGGACTAAGTCTTTCAATTTCAACAGATTCTGCAGGCTCATGAACATGACTGTCTCTAGTCCTGTTTTGGGGAGACCTAGTTCCAATTCTGGATTCAGAATCTGAATGCATCAAATCCGATTTACTCTTCTGCCTCCCTCTTCTTTGTTCTTCTTCTTCAAGAACATGTGCACTCCTAGATCTTGTCACTTTTGATTCTTCTTCTTCTAGATCATGTACATTTCTAGCTCTTGTCACTCTGTATGATTCTGTCTGTCTGTCTCTTACCCTCCCCCTAAACGAGTCTGTCTGTCTCTCACTTTCTCTATCCCTGGATGATTCTTTCTGTTCTCTTCCTCCCTTTCTGAAGGATTCTGTCTGTCTCTCTCTTCCTCCCTTTCTGAATGATTCTTTCTGTCTCTCTCTTCCTCCCGTTCTGAAGGATTCTGTCTCTCTCTCTCTTCCTCCCTCTCTGAGTGATTCTGTATGTCTCTCTCTTCCTCTTTCTTTACCCTGCAACGTCTTTTCCATTCCGTGTCTCATTCTTTCACTTGTCTCCCCTTCATCAGTAGCCAGTCCTTCATTTCTACCCACAGATGAATCTACGATATTTTGATTGTCTTCTTCACCCACAATGGCATAATTCTTACGAGGTCTCTTTCTTGGGGTGTTTTTGTCTACCGGTACATCCTCCAGCAGTTCATCTAACATTGCCCTTTTGCTCTTCTGAGGCTGGCCTGAATAAAAACAGAAATCCAGAGTTAGCCTGCATTCATAAGAAGACTAAGCGAGGCGATGCAGTGTTTGGATGTAGTACATCAGCTTTTTCCTTTGTCATATTGGCACCATCTCTCCCAACTACCGGTATGATATCATAAGAAAGAATTCACGTCATTTTGAACCTACAGATGAATTGTTTTGAAAAGGAAAGAGCTGAGGCTATACCACAAGTCTTATGAAGGAAGAGAGGATCGTATGAACAATAGTGCAAGTTGTTCTCTACAATGTCTGTGTCACTTACGCTTGCTTTTATTTTCAACAGTTTTTCCATCAGGACTTGCAAGCAACATTCTCTCTTCCTGGCCAAAATTAAAGGACACTCTTGTACTCTCAAACTGAGGCCTCATTGTTGTTGACAGCACAGACGTATCCAGTGCTGTTGTACTCTGAAAAACAATTGACAGATTCAGAAAATCTATACCGGTACATGATCAGGTGTGTGAAATAAGAGCAGATGTTGTCATAATAGTCCTTCAAATAGTCAAATTTCCACTAATTTACCAGGGGTCTCGATTTTCTTCTTGCTCCGCCCAACCTCCTTCTCATTCTCTCAAACAACGTCTCCTCAAGTAGTTCATCCAGTACATCATCACTTCTGGGAGCCTCCACCTCCATGGACATGATAGACTGTCTGGACCGTGGAGAACTCATTGTCATGTCTGTGGGAATGAATTATTCTGACATTTAGTGACAAATAAGCAGTGACTTCTCACAAAAAAAGCAAGGACCAGTTTCGCTTTCCTGAGACACAAACCGTATGCTACCTAGGCTAGGCCTTAGAAGACAGATGATTGATTAGGCCTAGGCATACCCTGGACGGCTGGACTGGTATAGTAAGTGTTGAAATATCATCATGATCATCGATCCATCCCTGTCACTGACACTAGGCCTCATGCACTCACTGTGTCATATAATTATGAAAAATTGAAGAGAGAGGGGGTAGGCCGAGGAGCTAGGCCTAGCTACCTGTCATCTTTGGCAATAAATAATGGCATGGTACTGAAACTACTTACTGAGGCAGCAAGCAAGAAAAGCTAGGCCTAATGTCATCAAGATCATTGGGCCTTGCCTCGCCTACGAAAATTTCAAAAGTAACACGGACTTTCATTCTTGAGGATCACCGTTCCTATTACACCAACCAAGCAAGCAAGGCCAGGGGCCTAAACGACTGAAATTAAACTGGTTTTCTGGGTAGACCTTGGCCTATCCATCCAGTGAACCGCAGTTCATAAAAAGACTAACAATACACAACCGCAGATCTGTGACAGGAGACCAAAGTTGCTTTATTTCATCACTTTGAATGCTTTTTTCACATTTTCGCATTTCATTTCCACCGCCACGAGAAAAACTACAGAGCAAAGAAGTGACCACCACCGTTGTGAATGACGCCACCGGTAGAGGGCGATGAATACGAAAATATCCTTTCAATCTAAAATAAATCCTACAGTTAATAACAATTTGTATTATCATAACCTTAGTAACTTATACATTATTTTAGAACTAATTCACGTTGCTTGAATCATTTTTGATGACAAAATAAGCAATTGGAAATGCACGAAAAGTTGTCGGTCTGCAATACTCTGGAGATTTTCCTAGTCAATAAAATACCATGTAGAAAGTTGACACATTGTATTCTGCTATGCAGTAGCCTATGCTTTACATGTATCTGTTTATTGCTAGGTGTTCAAACTGATTATGATTTGATCGGGAAATGAAACGCGTCTTTCATGAGAAATCTGGAACATTTCCTGCACAGCTTGTTCTGAATGCAGCCATCTTCATGAGAGACAGTGAACTCAACAAACTAAAGAAAGAAAGAAAAAAGAAAAGTGCAACAAAACTTTTATAAAATTAAATAGGTCCATCACTAGCCCACTTTGACTGCATGGACACTGATATTACATTTGTACTATTAGCAGGTTGATACCAGTGCAGTAAGTGAATTGTATTGACCTTGACCACAGCACAGACGGGCTCTATCCCTAATAGTAAGTAGGCTACCGGTCGGTAGCAACCCGAACATCATCATTCATAGGCCTTGGACTTGGTTGGACCTCGTTTGTAGATAGGCAGGCCTATGTATGTCGGGCTTCAAAATGCCAATGAATGTCAAAAGACCTAGGCCTACAGCCGATCGTAAGCTAGCGTAGGTAATAGGCCTACTCCTGTCAGTGTCACTCGTGTCAGACAATAAAATCTTGTTTTACAGGTTGAGATGTCCACCAAGAGACAGTCAAGTCGGCAGTCCCTCCTTGGACGGGGTAAAGATGAAGACATGTACCTGGATTGTAAAGCAGTGTATCTCAGTGTTTTTGATGACATAGATGACAGGATCAAATCAAAGGATCAGTTACAAAATCGTAAGTTGTCAGCCTGAAGATGAGTCCCCAAAACATGTGCCCACACTTAGGCTGACATGTAGGCCTAGACACCTTTCTAAGTTGCAATAATGCGAAAACTTTTGCCCTACTTTATGGCTTCCGCGGTCTTGAGGGTCACTTATTGATTTGATGTACAGTTTTCATCATATGTCATGTGGAAAAAAGTAGTGCTGCTGTGGTATTCTCCCACTTCTGGGTAAATTTGTTAAAGACACAGTACAGTCTTTTACATACATGTATTTACACTGTCTTCTTTTCAGTTCTCCAACAAACTGGGAGAAATCCATCACAAAAGTTACTTGCTAGACTTTGGCCAAAGGGCAAGAGTAAGTTAGCATCAGTGTAGCAAAATGAGACTCCTCCTTCTGATCAGGCTGATATCATGAGGGAGATCCACTGTGGACAATACCATGCAGTTGATCTCTTTGAAATCTATACTCTGTATGATTTAGGACCATGTTTTCTTGGTTTAGACTTGGAGGAATTATACTGTATACAGTGTAATTCCTCCAAGGTTTAGATGACCAAGTTTTTCTGACTTCATTCTCAATCCCCTTGACCTTGCAGGTATGACATTTGATGACTTCGTTGATGTTTGTAAGAAGGAACCAGTAACATCAGAAGATGATCTACTCAAAGCCTTCAGACAGATTGATATCAATGGTGATGGATACCTCTCACACAGTGAACTCTATAAAGTCATGACGTCGGTAAGGAAGCCAAAACTTAGTCAAGTGTTGCTTTCTTTACCCATCAATTGGTTGATATCATCTGTATCAGCACATGGGATCCAAAGCCGTATCATCTGTCAATCTCATTTTAGGGGGTGGTAGGGACAAGGCCTGAGTTTCTTGGGCAGGGTATTGTAGGTAGCAGTAGGGACCATGTGGCCTAAGTTTCTTGGGCGGGGTATTGTAGAGAGCAGTAGGGACTCCAGAATGAATATGGATGAAAATGCAGACAACTTACAATGATTTTTTTTCCTTTAGAAAGGAGAAAAGATGACAAGGGAAGAAGTTGCAGATATGATTGATGAAGTTGATGAAAACAAAGATGGCAAATTAGACTACAAAGAGGTGAGTGTTGGATCAGTCAGATTCATGCCGCATGTGATAGCGAGGGCGATTCTTTTTGCAAGGACAGGTTTTCTTGTGGCTTTCTGGTTTTCTCCCGCCAATACTAAATTGACTTAATGTTGTCTATAGAATTAATGATGTATTTGACACTCAGCTCTTCGATTCAGAATCTCAAAGAATGTATTCCAGTTAGCATCTTCGTTAAATGTTTTTACAGTTTGGTCAATTGGTCCTCTCCACTTCAAATGAAGTGAAGAAGGAGGCAAGGAAGCGATTAGAGAAGAGAGAAAAGGCACCTAAAACATCATCAGGCCATGATTCACCGCGAGTCACGTCATCGAGGTCACCAAGGGTGGAGGAACCATCACCAAGATCAAGAAGTAAGTCAGTCCTCAAAATGATGAATGATACTCGCATGCAAGTTGTTTGTATTTCAGCCATAAAATGGTTTGAACTTGTGTCTGGTTGATTCTCAATGTCTTGAGACTTATGTCTTGCAGTCATTCGCTGGCTGACAACGCCTGTCAGTGTTGAATCGGCTATTTCTCTGCACATTTCTCATGAATTTCTCATATTTCAGAGACATTGTTAGAAAATGTGTTTGGGATAGGTGATTTAGAATCAATTGAGGAAAAAGTTGATTCAGAAAATGACACTGAGTCAAAGAAAAGTAAGATGAGTAGCTTGAATGGAGCTTCATATAAGAAATAACCTAAGCAATAAACTTAAATATCTTAATAACATCGCCAGTGTTTCTGTAGCTGCTTGCTGGTGGTCTGGTAGGAAGCTTCACCGGCAGTTTGATAACAGCTTACAGGTGGATTTCGCTAACAAACCAAGCTTGGAAACAGTTGAGAGGTTTCTTCAACATTGGTAACTTCTCCACCACCTCTCTTAGGCCTATTTTGATGGAGTGTGGTACACATGTGGTGTACAGTAGTTATTTTGAGCATCTGACCAGGGCATCGTGGTCTCTGAGGGTACATTTGTGTCACGACTCTGGTGCACAACCAGCCGGAAAGAGCTCCCAGGTCCTCAGACAGATTACCGGTATTTCAGGGTGTACTTGACCGTTTTTGCATGAACTTTTGTAACTAATCGTTATGAGTATTCAAGGATTTATTGACAAATGGAAATCATTACGGTAGTCCATTATAATTTTTGTTTGTTCAATACTGCATAGGCCTATGTCGTGGGTTTCTGTGTATTACTGGAAATGATCAATATAGTTATGAAGCATATGGTTTCTAAAATGACTTCCAGATGGACTGCAGCAAAGATTGATGGCATGCATTGATGTAGTTTTTTTTTCTTCTTTTTTTCATCATTCACTTTTCACATACGTTTTATACTGAATGCATGAATTGGATTGTTTACGTTCACAGACTTGCATGAGCTGTGCTTTGATTGAATTCTGTAGTGTTTGAGACCCTGCCTAGGCCTACATTAAACATCAACCCAAACTCTGAAAAGGAACTAGAAGATCCAGGGCCAAAAAGAACGCCACCAAAGGCCATATACCCTGGTCCTGCTGTGGTCTGAGTCCAGGATTTGTCTTCAAAATGACCAACAGAGCCAAAAATCATCAAAATCTGCATTTCTGCACTGCATCGTTTATGCATGTACTCATGATCACCTCTGTATTGCTCAGAAACGACCCCCAGGCGTAGTTCGTCTGCCTCTGACTCTCGTCGGCCTTCCAAAGTCATATCATCAGATGAGGAGATTGAGGAGGCCATCATAGATGATGATGATGGAGATTCAGACAGTAAGAGATTGTGTTCCATTCCCAAGTGTGATGTTCAGCTTAATTAGGTCTTGGTATGCCAGCATTTCTTCACTAGATAGCTATGTACTGTAAGTCAGAGACAATGACAATGTCAGCCATATGTCCTGAAAGGACTGTCTTGTTGAAAACTATTCAGAGTCTGATTGGTGAGTATTATAGTGCTCACTGGTAGATGGAGATGCAGAGAGTGCTTTGTGAAGCCAGCCGTCCCGGAGTTAACACTCCAAAGGCAGTCTTATTGAAGTGAAGTGCTCCCCAACTGTCTTTCCTACAAGCATTGAGTCTGTTAGAAGTGAGAACTCAGCCTCGATCTCGACGGTGTACCATCATTTGGCTCACAAACTAAGCAGAAGATTTAAGTGCGGATCTCGAACACCAAGTTCTCCCCCTTCCTTTAGTAATGATAGAGCTTCAGTATGAGTCATAAGTGTGCTGACCCTTCTATGATCTTTTTATTTCTGGCATACCAACGACTACATTTTGACCAAAATTACATGAGGCACCAAATCATTCCACTGTTTTTTCACGTGTGATGCCATCATACACTTTGTGTTCACAATATTCTCCCCTTTTATTAACCCTGAAGATTCCATCATCCACTGTCTCAATGCACACTAATTACATGTACACTGCATTCAGTTTTCCTTCACGTTTCATTGCAAAAATTATCCATGCCTGCATTTCTGACTAACTTGCAAAGATCAGAATATACAAAATCTTGACCGTCGTGGAACAGATGCATGTTTGGTACTTTTGAGCCTGAGTGAGACGATGAAACTGAGTGGAAACGAATCTTTGCACATCATACACTGGAAGGAAGTTGCAGTCGGATTCATGCCTGTCATGTCTACCAAGACCGAAGTGGTAAGATGAGAGGGAGGTGGGAATAGAGAAGGTTGAGGATCAAAAATCTACCACTCACAGAGAAACCAATTTGCAGTTTGTTTGCTGAGAGAGTCAGTAATGGAAAAAACTTTTGGGACGAAAGAGAATATTGTCGGTTAGAATCGAAAAGGAAGTATTGTATTTTTCAATTTATCTTCGAACTTCCAGGGTGCTGTTGTTTTTCTTCATTTAAGAATTCCAGATGTTTGTCAGCACTAACATCGTTTGATCTGTCGATTGGTTAGAACTTGCTTCAGAAGCTTTACCTGTTTGTGTGTTTACGTAACCATAATTTGGCATAAACTTCAATTTTGAATTGCATTTATCAGTCTACTGTTAAGATGTTTGATATTTTGAAATCAAATTGCACCTGAATATTTCAAATTGTTTAATACATTCCTGATAAAATGATACTGTTATGAGGACTCATCATCTTATGTGTCAAAAATTTTATTGTTGTACCTGAAAAAAGCGAGTACGACTTGCCAAACCTTTCATTAAACGATATAATCGGTTCTGAAAAAAGTGATTGCTGATCCTTTATCATCCCCATTGAGAGATGTTGAATAATTTGGTCAAATTCATCTTTCAGATTCGCTTGGGAACTATTAAACTACCAGAACTAATGAAAGGTTTGACAGTCGAGCGTCAGGCATTATTTATGGCAGATTTCATCACCCCACACTTTGCGACCTCAGAATGTTGGGCATACCGTAACAGACTTTGGAATTCCATTGCTCAATATCTGATGTGTGACTGTGCGTATCTTGTCTCACATCTCCTGCCAGATTATGCTCCATCAAGGCACCCAGTAAAATTTTCCCTTTCCAATATGGCCGACACAGCTGCCATCTTGAATTTTCTATATTCCTATCAGTCAAGTGGACAAACTTGTGATTTTTATGCTTCATGTTTTATGTCATCCCAGAGATAGCTTGTAACCTATTCAAGTATATTTTGGTTGTTATTTTTATACAATTTTTCCTCAATTTTTTGGCACAAAAGCTCACAGGATTAGAAAGATGCCATCCATCATTGTGTCCGATTATGATGAAGTCAAGTGTAAGAGATATTCCATATCTGCATAATGTATTTTTTGTGTACCTATATTATAATCTAGCTATACACGTGATTTTGTTGTGGATAAACCCTAACTGTGATAAACTGGTGATGTTAATTAGATCTGTTAGACGAAGTTGGAAATATATACTAGATGACTTTATAGTCTTTTTGTTGTTTCATTATGAGGATTTTAGGATGTCTGTTAACGTTGCACACACTTCTAAACGGTGACACGTGAGATTGTAAGGTGTTCGTCTCTGCCGAGTTCTTTATTGTCCGACAGTTTCTTATTTCATATTCCTGTTTTGTACCACAGGGGTATCAAATCCTATCAAGGTGCCGTCAGGGGCCACAAATGGCCCTGATCCTGATGATCATAATGATGATGATGACATTATCATAGGGAAAAATCCCACACATAGTACCAAACGCAGTAAGAAGCCTTGTTTTTGCGTCCACCCTGCTACCTAGGTATATGTTGACCAAGTGTGAAAAGCCGAGTGTCCTGTTGGGAAAGGTAAAGGATTGTCTTGTGTCGGGAAGGCTTCATTACCGGTAACGGGAAAGGGAATGAAAAGGGTGTCTGGAAAGTTTGTGAAGTTCTCTGAGGTTGTGGTGCTTTCTCACTTGGTCTAGAAACCCTTCAGGCCTATCTGTACTCAGCTGTTGATTTCTCAAGCATACTGCTTTGTACATTAGCAGGTATTGGGCTAAGATGTGTTGGTGATGGGGCAAGCCCTGTATGAGTATTTAAATGGTTAAGGTCCTCTCTCATACAGGGTTGTGCTAAGATGACCAACTTGGTCTCTGTATAGATTTCTTTCATGTCCCCTGAAGTCAGTTATTAAGTTATGCAAATTTCTTTCCTTGCTTCAATATCTGTTACAGTTTATAGTACGGTAGATATCCTGAGGAGGGATTCTGCCAGAGAAAATGTTATGGGAACCGAATCCCTTAGGTGGCCAAAGCCCAAAACTCTAGATCTTTGCAGAAAGTCTTGGCAGGCTTGGGATGGTGATGTGGAAATCTATCAGATCAGTCCCTTGTTGAGGTTCTCAGAGCCTGCGCCCAATGTATCTCTGGCAGGGTCCCTACAAAGGAAAATTCATTAAATATATAGCTTCTCCTTCCTTGATCAATACAATCAATAGATTAGAAACATGGTTATTTATGTATTCGGTAGATTTTGCATGGAAAAACATGTCGTGTATTCAAATTTCAGGTGTAGAAAATGGCTTGGACCGTGACACTGCCTCCCCCACCCCTAAGCCTAGAGGTCAACTTAATAAAAATGGCTCAACAGGTAGAAACTAGCTGTGTGAATACACAGTAGATACTGCAGAAGCTTTTTGTGGGTGTGGTCTGTGGTGGTGGGAATGTCCATTGCACATCATAGAATTGTGCTATTGCGGCCCGTCACCCTAACCTGTGGCGGTGGTGGGAATGTCCCTGTGTATAGATATAGCCTAATTGGGAAACCTATTGGCAGCGATTCTTGGGGAAAGGCTTTAGATTTGGTGTCAGCGTGATGGTGGAAATGCACAGTAATACTAGTGAGCCATATAAACGCTTTGCTGTAGCTTTGAAAATAATGCTTCACACTGAGCCAACCCCATATGAGACACATTCTGTGGAGAGAGCTGTCAGAGTGGTGAAGTGGAAACATTGCCACCTTTCACCGCTGAGGTGTTGGGTTCGATCCCCAATCAGACCCATTCTTCATGTGATAGAGGCAACTCTCTTTGACAGCACAGGTTTTCTCCCGGCATTCCAGTTTCCTCCTACTGTACATTTAAACATACCGTAGTTCCCAAAAGTTTCGGTCGACCTGTTGAGGATTTCACTGCGGTTCAGCAACATAAAGTGATGGAACTTTGTTAAGATCCTCTTAGCTGATGTTTTTTAAATATTTTTTTGTCATTCATGAGATGTCCAACCTGGCAGCCTCCTTCAGGATGACCTCAGCCTCTGATGATTCAGAGCTTAACATTTTTTTCTTTAGCTCAAGCAGAAGGCACAGCTACTGCGCCTAGGCCACGCCCTCGATCAGCCAAGAGCAGTGAGCGCACACCAGGTATAATTGGTGTTAATACTGCTGCTTGTAGTGTTAATGTAGTCCCTGCCTATGCTTGTGTCAATAAGGTCATCATCTCAAACTTCAGCGATGTCAAAATCGTATTTGGTTTCTCATTGAGTTCTCCCCTGTGAAAAACTGAAATGGACAGTGAACTAACTCTCAGAAGAGGCAAATGAGGAGGGCAATTCTGACTGACAGGACGTTCCTCCCCAAACTAAATCAACTTTTGGCGTCCATGACTTTTGAGATGATCTTTAACCATCCGCATTTGCTTCAGTGTGATTCAGAATTTTCAACTGATTCAAGTCCTGCTTCACCCATTATCCCTATATTGAGGTGTGTTTGGGCAGTTTTACATATGGGACCTTACCTTCATATTCCATTGCTTCTCATTGTCAATATCATATTCGAACACTCACTGTAGGTGTTTGATTTGATTTGTGCTGTTCGACCCCTCCGAAACAGTTGTCACGGCCTTCAACACCCCACGGGTTCACCCCCATGAAGAATCATGATATATGTCCATGATCCTTTCTTCCAGCTACTCACAGGCCACCAAGCAGATCCAGAAAACATTCACAAAGTAAACAACCTTAACAATGCATGCCGCCCTTACAAATTTCACCATCTGTCTCCTGAAACCATCTCTACAGTTTCCAACTTCTGTTGCTGATGATAGCTTGTCTTGCTCGCTTACATGTACTTCTCTGCAAATGCTTGTAACTTATGTCTCGCTAGATTGCTTTTTGGTAGCTTTTGAATGGTAAGATGAATTCTGTTACGTGTATTCTTGCTCTACTGTTCTACATAAGTAGTACCGGTACATTTACCTCCTTGATGCATCTCAAACTACCAAGTTTGGAAGTTTTACTATGGACAAGTTTGTCACTCACACAATGCAAGGTTTTACAGGCCAGTTGGCCTTGCTAGTTACATGATATAGACAGCTCGACTAAATTGAACCCTTCGACGTGAACTTCCCCATGGAAGTCAACCATAAGAAGCCCGTGGCTCACACACATTGATTCCATTCCAGCTGAACACCCGAAGCCACAGCCAAGGTCAAGGTCAAAGCCGGATGATCGACCGAAATCTCCTGTTGCTAGTAAAAAGACAAAACTTCCTGAACCCAAAACACTCAAGGTCAGTCGATCAGTTTTGGCCGCTTTTCCTGTCATCTCCCATTCTTCTTGATCAAGACTAGGCCATACCAATTTGATTGTTAGTTTAACGGATTTCCCTCTACCCCAAATTGCCAAAATGAAATAAAATTTTTTTATTTCACCCGCATCTCCAATTCACAGTTTTCAGTTTAAAAAATACTTTTTTTGTCCCCGCACCACTCAATCACCCTCAGTGAAAAAATAAAAATAAAAATACCATTTTTTTGCTTGGAAAACATGCGTAAGTGTCTCTCAAGTCGCGAACGCTGGGCAGAACACATGCCTCACAGCGCCCGGTAATTTGGGATTCCGTAATGTGAACTGGTGGTAACCCCGTAGATCAATGGCCGATGAAGAGACGGGTAATATTGTCATTCAAACAATGCTGATGTGCATCACAGTGAAGTTTATCAGTTCAACTCCTTCATTTTATTTTTATTTTTTTTTCGCCAGCAGCATGCCACTTTTGATGAAAAAGATCCGTTAAACTAACAATCAAATTGGTATGGCCCTAGCGTCAAAAGCAAAGTGCACTTTGAAATGGCTTGAGGTAAAAGGCTCAAATGGATGAAAGCTGAGGCTAAGAATGAGAGCAGAATAGATTCCTTCAGATTCCAAAACTTTGGTTCCTTTTCAGGAATGGAAGCACTTGCGATCACAAGGCTGTCTCTTCCTGGATGAGGACGGGAAGGTGGTAAGCCACAAGTACGAGTTGACATTGAAAGAGGATACAAACATATGGGTGACAATCAAACCAATGCCACTCAAAACAACATCAGGTAGGACAATTCTTTTGAGTTCGCCAAGTCAGCTCGACTCCCACTCTGGAATTCAATGTGGAATATTGGTAGATCGCAGTAGAAGTTGACATGCAAACACATTGTGTAATTTTAACAAAAATAAAAGATGAATTACAACCCATTGCTATACTGGTTCATTCAGATCAACTCAGAGTAATTCGTAGGAGACTGCAGACATTCTCTCCCTTCCTGACCAAATCACCCTATTCACTTTCAACAGAAATGAGCAAGGCTCCCATTGATGTTGGTCTAATGCTGATCAACTCCCACGGCAAGGTGGTCTGCTTAACAGAACAGAGAGATACCAAGGGGGTAAGTTGTATCCTGAGCTCAGTTATTGGCTGATGACCCTATGAAATCAGACTGAAGTCCTCACCTTTAGAGGGTTGGGAAACTTCTTGTGTTGTCTTGAGATTCTCGGCCAAGTGACCACTTTGTATTCTCAACTACATGTAGTTTGAAAGTATCAAGTCAGTGCTGAATGACCTACTCCTTGAGTTCCCCAAGACAGTTGCTGGAGAGACTGTGGTCATAATGTGAAGCGCTTTGAGACTATTACAGGGGAGAAGTGCTGTATAAAAGCTTTGTCTTGGTACTTTATTTCCATCCTTTCAGCTATACTGTCTGAGGAGTGATATGAGGAAAGGAACCTTCAAGTTGTTACCCTTCTCAACGGGCTGTCGACTCAAGAAGAGGAAGACGAATCCTAAAGTTGAGAGCAAGTTGCTGAAGAAAGAAGGCGATAAGTATACCCTTATGAAAGGATTCAGGTAAGCCATCATCACTTTCCATCAGAGCTGACAGAATTCTTGCTCTTTGTATGGCATCCTGAAATATCAAGGCCTTGATTGTTCGAGGTGCTGTCCACTTTGACACCTTTGGCCATCTCATCCTCCCCTTACATTAGTTTCTGGACAGGTCAGGTATTCCATGGAGGACAGATGGGGGATGGACTGATTCTTGCTACTTGGGCTGGAATCATTCCCTGACCTGTTGGCAACTTCAGTGTAGGAAATTAACGAAGTTGGTGTCTGAGATCTTTGAAAGTTGCAGTGATTGCCTCATGTTTGATTTCAGGGAGGCATTGTCTGAGATCTTTGACCAGTGTGACTTGGATCGTAGTGGATCTTTGAGTCGAAATGAATTCAATTTGTACAACATCAGGACAAGTGGGGAGGAAGTTAATGATGAGGAATGGGAAGTAGCTGAAGGTAAGTAGGCTGAGTCTCATCAAGATTTTGTCTTATCCATCTTACAGTTTGCATCCTGTAGATTAGAAACTGAGCAGTAGGTTTGGAATGAAAATGAAAATGGAAGTGTCCATTATAGAGTGATCAAAGAACTTATGCATAGCGATGATGAGAGGTAGGTTTTGAGGCTGCCCTGAAGATCGAGATGTTGCTGCTTGCCCTGATATGGCAGCCAAGCTGGTTCCATAGTCTTGGGGCAGTGCGAGAGAAGTAACGATCTCCATGAGTGACCGACCAACTCGTAGGTTGCAGCAGCAGGCCTGAGGCATTGTTTAGATTTTCGATGGTTAGTTTTGAGAACAACAACACTCACCACTATGTTGGCATGGGACACTGACTTCATGTTTTTCGTACAGAAAACATCGACATTGTTAATGGTGAGATCAGTAAGAAGGGATTCATTCAGTTGAATCAGATGGAGGCAGACGACAATGAAGGTGACACAGATGACCTCTGGGTGACCTTGAGTAGTATGGGATACAACAAGGGACTTGTCCAAGATGAGGTAAGAAAGGGACTAAGACCTCAGTATTGTTTCTGATTCTTTTGAACTGGGTTTGTTTTCATGAGAAGGTCAATGTGATTCCTGGAGGGCAGTTCAGCAAAACTTCAGATTCTGCAGTCTGCTCATGGTGGGATCAAATAAGTGCCCACTTTTCCTGTCCTTTCCAGGCCTGTCCTTTCGTGCTTGATGTCTATGTTGAAGACAATGAGTCTGCCCAGCTGACCGTCACGCAGTACGCAGTGGCTCATGAAGTGGAGGCCGGGTTGGCTGAAACAGCTATAAATAAGGTAGGAATACAGCAAGGAATGCCCATCCTGAGGTAATCAGTGGCCTCGCTGCGTTACCGTACTTCATCAGTGGACTTTGAGCGAATGCTGATTTCATGTGTCTTCTCTTTCAGGGTGAGAGCACAAGACTCAGCCAGGACATTCTCCTCCACACTTATGTCACAGACTACCGAGCAACATATGTCCTTGAAAACAAGGTTAGTTCAGCAGTCCTCGGGTCAGTCAGAGAGCCCAGTTATTTGGCAATCCAAACCTATACCATGCGTACAATGAAATTAAATCTGCATGGTTACTGAAACTTTATTCCTGAAGCAAAATCTCTGTTGTGTACCTTGAATTGAACTGATGTTGACTATATATGTTCATCTTTTCCAGTCCAACTTGAAGACCTCGGTGAAAATCGACTCAAGCAAGAGTAAGAATGTGAACAGTAACTTGAAGGATAATGAACTGGAAACAACAGTGGATATCCCAGCCAGATCAGCTGTGGTAGGTATCAAGGTGATGAAGGGGAGGCACTGATGATAGGTACACAAGCAAACATTTTTAGCTCACCTGGAGTGAGCTTATGTCGTGGGTCTGCGTCCGTCGTCCGTCGTCGTCGTCGTCCGTCGTCCGTCGTCGTCCGTTAGCAGGGCACGTTTCGTAACCGCTGGAGCTATTGATCTGAAACTTGGTACATATATACCCCTAGGTCAAATGACCTATGACACCAAGTTTCGGTCCGATTCGACTCTTAGCTTGGCCACCAGGTGGCGGAAACCAAAAACACAAAAAGTGCAATAACTCCTGAACTAATGACTGGATCACCTCCAAATTTTTATCATAGGTGAATCTAATGAGGGTACATTACATATATAACGGGTTTTTGATTTGACCTACTTTTCAAGGTCACAGAGGTCAAAGTTCAAACTTAGTCATTTGGTGGCACATTTCGTAACTGCTTGGGCTATTGACTTGAAACTTGGTACATGTACACCCCTATCATGTTAGGTGACCTATGACACCACTTTTCGGTCCGATTCGATTCTCCACTTGGCCAGCAGGTGGCCAAAACCAGTCCAGTAACTCCTGAACTGTAACTGGATTGTCTCCAAATTTTTATCAGGTGCATCTAATGAGGATACATGACCCTGGAACATTTTGATTTAACATTTGTCATTTGTTTTTCTGGTACCTTCACCCAGGTGAGCACATGGTCCATTGACCATTTCATTGTTTGTGTTAGATATTTGTGGAGGCTTCATGAAATGGGATGATAACAGAATATTAAATGTTCATGTCATTAGACAGCAACTCCCTGTTTCAGCTGTCATAGTGGCGAAGTGGAACCATCAGTACCCGCCACCTCTTCAGCTCCAGGTTCAATCCCCTGTCAGTCATGCTCATCTTGTGATACAGAGGGTAACTCTGTTTGTCAGTGCAGGTTTTCTCCAGGCTCTCTGGTTCCCCCGCTGCATATTATTCACCCAATATTGTCTATACATGTTGAGCTAATGATACCATATTTGTTGCTCAGCTCTCATTCACTAAACTCCCTTGACTCTACCTATTAGCTTCTGATTTTAAATATGCCTGTTAACTTTATGTTTAGGTTGCCATCCATCTACTCCCAACTAGTGAAAGGTTGGACTGGACCATCAGATGTGAGCCCACTCTCTGATGTCATGGAAACCATTTGGAATTTTCATCCTGAAACAGACAGCAGCTTGTACTTGTAGCTTTCGAATGTAGGAGAAGTGATCATGTAGTACTGAGCTCGGCTCGAGCATTGAATCATGTGGGAAGATATACAACCCTGAATTTGGAGATGTTATCTTCTCTTGATGAGTGAATAGGCCTACACAATGCATCTTTCATGGTATATTCTATGTGGATACACTCTTTTATATTCGATATGCAATACATATCCCTAAAACTGAGATAACAGACCTTGCAAATTTTGGCAGCTGAGTTTTAGAAGCAGTAGTACTTAATCAAAAATACATACATGTAATTCCGTCCCCAAGTTCTAATCAAGAAATTTTGTCAATCATCAGATTTGATTCAGATATTGTCAATGTCCAGATATCTTGAAGTTATGTCCAATGTGAGATTTGATTCTTGAAATTTTGTGTAATGAGATTCTAAATATGACATATGTTATGGTATTTAGACCAAATGATTTGGTTAGTGTAGCATAAAGTAGCTTATTTATTGAATTATGTTAGTCTTAGTTGTGATAGCATTAAGAATAAAGTAGCACTTGAGATTAATGTCGAGTATTTCTGTAGAAAAGTAACTTCATATTTTGTTTCAACTTATCCTGCAGTGTTATACATTTCATTTCACATCTTCACCTAAGTAGGGGGAAACCTACATGTTGCTTTTGTTCTGTTAATCTGAACTTAATAAAACAAGGGTGCTGGTAGAAACTCACATCTTATTCGTCCTCTGGAGAGCAACTTTTATCAAATTGTGTCCTGGAGATTGGATAAATGTATAGTATTCATGCTTTTGTCCAGATTCACTGCTCAAAATAGGCAACTTAACATCAAGTCCATCCATTTACTTTGTTATCATTTTGCACATTGATGTACAGTACATTGTAATAAAGAATAGAATGTAGCTGGAGTCAGGAATTATGAGTCCTCTTTCCCCAAATTTCAAGTTCCATGTTACTCTCCCAGAAGACCATCAATTCATGGCGACTGGACATGGCCACCTGGCAGCCATATTTGACACTATCTCTCTGATGAGGCCAAGGACCGACTTTTTTCATCATAGGCCTATGACCACAATCACCAGTTTTGTACATTGACATCAAACCAGCTTGTCGTCCCTGTACACAAATGGTCGTCGTCTGGTGAACAACACGAAAATATGACATTCTGTCAACATACAGTATCTTAATATTCTTTGGAATTCATATATTTGTCTTGCCATATAACGGTGGTTACGTTATTATAAAGTTAGATGATGTAATGAGAGACACTGAGGTCCTACATGAGATGTGAGGCCACCAATATAGTCTCTTGTTCATCAGTTTGTTTACTCACGAACCATGTGACTTATGTTCAAACATGGATTCTTGTCCGCCATGGGTTTGCGCCATGTCGACATGCTGTGTCATTCCTTGATATCGGAGCGGGAGAGATAAGGCTGGTCATGATCCTGGCGCGTCGTGGGACCAGACGCGGAGGACACGGCATGAGACAAAGTCTGACGCCTGACCTTACAGGTCCAAATGGAAGAATAGGCCTTCCCGTCGTCTTTGTGGAGAAGAAACGTCCATGGAGCTGATGTTGTCTTCACTGTCCTGGTACTGCTGACGAGGACAAGGGAGTCTGTGGCGAACCCAGCAGGGCGGAACCGCAGGGTAACTCGCAGTGGTAACCACACCTGAAAATCTCCGACGGCATTTTGGACGCGTGGACAACCAGAAGACCATCACAGCTGTTGAGATTTCAACTTTTCACGGCGTCAGGAAGAAGACAAAAAGAGACGAGCGATAAGTACGAAACGTTTGATGTCAGACAGGATGAACACCTTATGTAATCAGTCGAACTGTGAGCGGTTCACAATTTTTTGGGAGGAAAGAAGTGGACACGAAGACAAGCAGCGACGAACGCGGTCCTCATCCACAGAGAGCGTCACTTTGCGACGCCCGCGCCTGTTGAAGGAAGAGACGTTTGGGATTAGCAATGAGGTAAGAAATAACATCTTCTCCTCTCCCACAGAAACTCTCTCTAAATCCCGGAATTTCAATTTGATAATTTATCATCCTTTTATTTCTTGATTTCGGGAGGACCGGCCAATTTAGTTCACCGACCTCTCAACTTTGATCCAATGAACACACTACTGTTTAAAGAATTCTCCGGGAAAATTTTTACTAAAAGACAAAAAAATAACAAATCAATGGATAAACCTTATCAAAAGAGTATGAAAAGTGAAAAATCTGAGAAAAACTTTACTAGTATGTTGACTTGGATAAAAGGTGGAAATGTCGCGCCTTTTGGGCATTGGCTACGGCCCATATATACAGGCTGTTATGGGAATTTTAGCGTCCTGCATGTGGGTAAAACAGTTGTTGGATACGAATTCAGATTGTGTTAGCATTTCATCGTCTTGTCCATGACATTAGTCCCCGCACAATGACGGCCTTATTCTTGGGCCAAGTTCCCCTATTGACCGAAGCACGCCGGGTAGTGTTTGTGGAGACGTTGAACCAATTCATTGCTTTACGAGCGGAACACTGTCAACAAACGGCATTTCATAGAATTCATCCCCGGACTTTTGTTTCGAAGAAACCTAACACTCTCTTCAAGAGATATCAGGTCCATGAACGAGCATGCCGGGGCACAAATTTCCCCTCTCTGAGCTGTTTTAGGCTGTTTTGTTCATCCCTAAATAAAAGTTTGTGTGTTTTGACAACTGATGCTCTAAAAGACGCCGGGGACTGTAGCTCCAATCAGTCCACCCCTACATGCCCTCCCTGAATGAAAAACACTGTAAAACTGCAGATGATGATGTAGGCATATTACAACCAGGATCAAAACATCAGAGATCCGAGTGATCTTTTAATTTTCCAACACGCGCGTTTCCCGCTCACAGGCACAACCCACCCACTTTCTACTTTCTTCATAACAACCACTTTGCCTTTTTCCTAACGAGCCTAGACCCCGTCAATGATTTGAGTTGAGACAAAGAATTTGATCTCCAACAGTTGGGNGTAAATGCATAATGAGAAATAACAAAACAAACCAACGCCGCTGTGCTGATTTTGACAATATTTGACATGCATTACAAGTAATGTACTGCAGACAATGCACGGATTCCCAACAGGTTGTGATGACCAAATACTAGTTGCGTAACCATTTTGTTGACTTTTTTCTTAACTGTAGATATAATGCCTAAACCTGGCATCGCCTGACACAAACCCGATGCTTGTGAAAGACAGATGAAAGACAGCACATCCCTTATTCATTGTGCCTTTCTTTGCCTTCATCTCCTCTTCTCCCACTTCCGTTTCTCCAGAGCTCTTCACCTTCTACTTCATTGTCGCCGTCGTCATCGTCATCGTCATCATCTTCTTCTCCTTCTTCGTCATCATAAACATTTTTGTTGACATCGTCATCAAACACTTTTTTCTGCGTCGTCGTCATCGGCCTGTTCTTTTCATCTTCGTTTTATCGTCGTCAGCCTTGTTTTCTTTTCCACTTGTCATCACCTTCATTCTTCTTCTTCGTTGTCGTCGTCGTCATCGTCATCATCAACTTTTTTTTCTTTTCCTCGTGATAATCAGCATCTCCTTTCTCTGTTTGTCGTCATCATCAGCCTCCCTTTCCGTTGCCATCAACCTCTTCATCGTTACTTTTTTCATCTCTCATTCGTTAGTCATCTTCTTTTTCCCTCCTTCTTCCTTCTTTGCCTCTCTCGTAAAATCGGCATCATAAACTTCTTCCTTGTCATCACCAGCCTCTTCTTTTTCCTCTTGGTGGTCGTCAACTTTGCCTTTCTTCCTTTAATTCGTCATCGTCGCCTCTTCATCGTCACCTTTTCAACTCGGTCGTTCGGTTTCTTCCTTCGTCATTTTCTTCTTTCTTCACTTCTTCCTTCATTCTTTGTCACCTTCACATTTTTTCTCAGCTGTTCAACTCTCCCGATGTGCCGGCCTGGGCTGTAGAAGTACTCACAGAATACAACTTGCTTGCATGTCTGACAAGAAACCCGTTGCCAAGATCCATCACGTCTTGTGGATGTTGAGTAAATACCCCGGGACAAATACTATATCTTCCCTTATTGTCTTTGGAGCTTGTGATCAACATTGGTTCCAAATGGCCCTGTGGCTGGCTCCGTTTCGGAAAACCACCACAACTACCTGAGAGAATTTGGAGAATTAACCCATTCCGATAAATCCAACATTCATAATGGACACATAGTGGATTTGATGTCCAAATATTTGTGCCAAAATACAAACTTCTTCGAATCTCCGGTCCTTAGATATTTCGACCCATCTTTTTTTATTTGGGAAATGCAGTTGGAAATTTTGCTCGAAACGTTCAAAGCTTCTGATTTGGTAAAGAAGTCATTCACTAATTTTGAGAATCGTGATCAGTTGTTGACAAACTGAATGAGTTACTGATCGTCTGCCAATGCGATCAACAGTCAAAATAACACCTCAATTCGACTGATGACATTCAAATACTTGAGATTATCGGGTATGTCATGTCTTTTGGAGTGCTGTACATGCCAAACTGCACGTACTTCCTAAAATTTGTTCGGATAGCGGCTTCTAAACCGTCGGATTATGGGCGGTACCCAATTTTTTTCATCATGACCTGGGTGTGGGCATCTCATTGGCATTTTACATCCATATTTCATTATTTTTATTCCAATATTTGCAATCGTATGATAAGTTATCTGAATTATTATCATGTTCAAATAAGGCGCGCCAAGATACGATGCATCGGACATTGCGTTTTACGAAAAGAGGTTGACCCAGCTTATTCGTGTGCGAGTTTCGCGGCCTAAAATTAGAAAACTTTGTCCACTACAGTTTAGTCGCAAACAAGTCGAAATCATATTGATTAACCGGCGGTGTTTTTGAAACCTAACTTGAAAAAAGTTCATTCATCTTTCCAGAAAAAAAAGAATCGTTAATCACCTTACGATGGGGGGACGCCCTGCCGTCACCATGCAACCGAAATATCTATTCAATATGGCATTCTCTGATTGCCAAGTCGACGTCTTATTTGAGCAGTCCAATATTAAATTTGTTCGTCAATATCATATAGCACATTTGCATATCTGGATAAGCTAAGTCATGCACGGGGCTGGGATGAACTCAAACCAGAAGGCGAAAGAGGACCGTTTGCGATATCCTTAGCGCCGACAGAGGCGAAAAGTTCACCGAAAGTTTAACCTGAGATCACCATTCCACCTTACGTAATGTCGCCGATTGACGAACTTTTGTTCCCGTTTCATCGTAAAGGTAATGCCTCTTTTTCACTTTTTTAGAACCGATTCAAACTTTTTTTTCATTGACTTCAATGAAATCGCCGTAGAGAAAAGTTGGATATGTAGCGCTTGTTCGAAACACGGCAGCATGTTTGAAATCAACAAAAAACCATCGCATGGCATGTCACCGTCAACGATTTCAGGTCACGTACAATTTCAAGTAATATCTAAATACCTATAGAGTGATATCTAATAGGGAGGTTTCGCAAATCTGACGACGAAGTACGAAATTGGACTTCATTTCGATGACGTAATGTATTTCAGGAGATGGTTGGTACCACAAATATCGCCTACTGCAAGAGCGTCTTTTAGCGTATGACGTTAGACCGATAGAGTTACGGTGTATATCAAATTTTGAAATTTATCTTTCGTTTCCACTTCGTAGATACGAAGTGGAAATTTAAAAATTCAAGATGCACCATGACTCTTTCGGTCTTACATAACATGCTGAAATTCGCACTGGCAGCAGGGACATTTGTGGTACCAACCATTTCCAGAAATACATCAGGTCCTGGAAAAGAAGTTGAATTTCGTATTTCGTACTTCGTTTTTCGTCAGATTTGCGAAACCTCCCTAATTCCTACAGTGCCGAATACCGAACAAACTGTTTCAGAAGGAGCATAGCCGTGGACCGAACCAACAACTATAGAAGTGACAGGCGCAGACGAAGCACTGCACCATTCTCACAGCCCAAATTCTAATTGGATATCGATTGCGAAATTGGCACGTCACAAATTTTCCGTCATGAATTCACAACGGTCATGACAGGAAAAAAACCAAGATGGCTGCCAACTTCCCTGTTCCCTGGTGACACGAGTCTGGGAAAGCCACACCCGTGACTCCTCTTATCTCCGCTATCTTTCAGAGTAAATTTACAACTTATTCACCATCCTGTCAAAAGCTATCAAAA
>NMRB01000333.1:147910-169821 GCA_002633025.1 Notospermus geniculatus | reverse complement strand
AAGCCAGCACTTTAGGAGAAAAGTGCCGAATTGCAAGTTCCACTAAAGCTGTTATGACGTTTACACAACCACGTGGCTGTGTCTATATATTTAGTACATGAAAGTCATGTGATTGTGTGTGACTGATGGGCTGCAGACTGAATTTTCCTCTGATTCCTCTAAATCGACATGGCCATGTATTTGTACATGAGACAAATTCCTGTGGAAATGAGTACCGGTAACAGAATGATATACATTGTTTCAGTGTTGATAAAACAGGTGAAATGTTCCTGAGAATAACCAGCACAACCAGGACAAATGGCACAAGGAACAGCAGCTTGAGCACCACAAATAAGACACTCCTACAAATGTGTTTTAAAAATGTTGCACTTACAGCATTTTTATTCTACGGTACTAAATTGGACACGGAACTGAACAGTCACTCAGCTATTAGTATTCTGGATAGAATCAGCTCAAAAATACGTAAATGTGGGACTCTGGCAGCCCAGATAGACAGAATATAGAGTACCAGTAGATCAATGGTTTATAATATATCTCAGGAATAGATGAAGTTTAGGGATTCTCAGTGATTTTTTATGTCATTTTTTCTCATCTGTACTCCAAATTAGGCACCAAAATCACAGTGTTCATTACCCCTGCTTCGCAGCCTCCTTGCTGCGAAGTCCTTTGATTACCTTCTTACAACCCAAAGCTAATTTATAAAACCAAAATATATTCAAAATGTCCAGAATGATACATGAGTAGACAAGGAAAAAGTGACCCCAACCAGCGTCGATGTAGGGCGGGGTACCGTAAACCTCGTATATGCGGTAGTAGTAGAATGGCATGCTCACTATCCGTGCTAGGAAGAAGACCAGGGACATGGCCAGTCCATTGGAAATGTACTCAATGGACGATCGGGAATACCCTAAGGCATCAAAAAACCATCTGAAATGTACAAGATATTTAGTCATGAGATGGGAGTCTGGGAAACACATTTTTATTTGGTGCTTTGCATCACAAGTTAGAAAGGAAACATCATTCATCATTCAATGAAAACATAAACAGGTGTAGGAACCAGTAGGCATGACAACCAGACTGAGGGGTAACTCAACTGTCCTTCTTACCTATTATTGACACATGGGGTTGAAAATTCTGCTATCAAACGGAAGTTGGCAAAGTAACTAAAAATTCCAAAAGTCTGAAACAATAAAATTCAGATTTTCTACAGTGATTTTGGGAGAACTGGAGAAAGTAGGACTAGGTGTAATCTCAGACAGGGTGGTGTGGGTAACAAGCCTCTGAATCATAATTAAAGCAGTAGCTCTACATAAAGTACCGGGTTAGTAATATTAATGGGATCAAGGTACCGGTAAGGTTTTGGGTGCCCAATCCTTTACCACAAGACTAGGTACAATATCAAATTGTCCCCGAACCACCAGTTTAGTTTCTCCTGGCCCAGGTCTACAGGGAGGTAACTTGCAAAGCGACAGATCAGCACCACATTCCACTCCATGACGATCCACCTCTGAAAGATTAAGACTGGAGCAGGTGCATGCAGACACAGTGACGGGACGTTGGAAACTTACCATTACAAGTGCATATGGAGTAATGGTGGCTATATGGTGGAATAGATAAAATATTTCTCCTATATACTTGTAATATATCAACATCAGAATCAAATCTGAAAGAGAAAAAACAATCTTATTTTAAAGATTAAAGAAAACACAACAAGGAAATTTCCGGCTTCAACCAAAACACTCACCTGCAATCATGTACCCAATGACAATGGCACAATTTGTTTTAACAAGGAGAGAATGGCCCCTGAAAACAACAAATTGTGCAGGGGTATATTCAACAATGGTGATAAAATATCCAATAAAACACAATGATTATGCCCTGAGTACCGTAAGTTACATGAATCTTAAATCAGATGAGAAAATTATCAGGGAATACACACCATATTTTGTCTTCATAGATTGGGTAATCAAACAGTAAGATGTAGATGCATAGGCTGCTCACAAGAATGGCGTGGACGGTTGATGCAACCCTGGAGGAAAAATTTCAGATGAATCAGCAAGGAGGAAATGAGCTATCCAATCCAGATGGCAAAATGGGGGGACTTAACCTGTCTGCTCTCCATAAGTTGAAACTTGGCTGATCGTACACACATTTAATACTGAGCCATCTCTGTATTAATCCTAAGTTACAATTCACTGGTAGGTTAATTTAAGGAGCTGACCTGCTGTCCCAGTCCACTTTTTTGGCCGATGACAGATTTCTATAGGATGATGACAAGATTGAGGACACAAATGGTGAGATCATCCGATGGAGGACTATGAAGAATATGAAACTGGCACCTGCCACAGGAATACATGAGCCATCAAATATCCACTGACCCATGACTGCAGTTGTGGTGTCTCAGCACAAAAGTCATCAAAACTACCTGAAATAGTAAGAGAACTTAGGACTTTTTTGGTTAACAGTATTCAGAGAGACAGCCCAAATGCCATGGCATTTAGGCCTATAATTAGCAAGTCCAGCCCAGGAACCAAACAAAAATGTGGCATGTCCCTTAGGCTTTTAGGCTTAGTTACTTACCGGTAGTTACAGAATGGTACAGTCTCATCATCATCATCACCAAAAATTTCATTTTAGGCCTAGGCCTCGGCTTGTGTCTATGCCGATGACACTACTCATTAATAACTCATCTCAATCAATTTCATGCACTCACTCACTTTCTTTTGCACGATATGTCGATAGGCCTATGGTGTACTACTCGTATGTATAGACTGATGTAGTGACTAGGCCTAGGGCCTAGTAGGCCTATATCAGTTCGGCAAAAGTGATTATAATACAACGTTGCACTATATAACAACCTTGCGTTGTCACATTCGACAACGTTGTTGTATTTGACAACTTTGACGTAACAGTTAAGCGCAATCACAAACTTCTGTTCGCAATTGGGGCCCGGATGTTGATATCGGGGATTCCACTTCCAGTTCATAGGGGGCAGCACCTAATTCCTAAGAGATTCATCCAAGAAAATTTTATTTCTGCCCTAGCGTTTTTATTTTGTTGCCGAACGTTGTACAATATAACAACGTTCGTAATGCATTATGATGGAACTTTGGATAGTTTTTTCCTTTTTTTCTATTTTATTGCTTATTTTGGATTACACTTTGGGAAAAAGTAGGTCAACCTAGGCTAAGTCCCAAGTTAGGCCCATTCCTTTTTTCATCTTCCTCGTTTTTTTGAAAATGCTTCGTATATTTTGCGTTTTTCAGGTTAGGCCTAATCCATTGTAAATTTAGTCCATTTTTGTCAAGTTAAAGTTGTCAAATTTGACAACAGTTGTTATATAGTGCAACGTTGTATTATAATCACTTTTGCCGAACTGATATAGGCCTAGCCTACTACCATCTACTGATCTATGTCATGACTAGGCCTAAAAGGCGCTAAAGTGTACTGTATGTATGTATTGTAAAATGTAGGCCTACAACCTGTAGTGGTGACCTAAAACTAATAAGAGCTTGCTATTTATATAGGCCTAACATTAAACAACAATCTTATGTTGACCCAGCCCTTCACTTGTCACATTCATGATCATGTGATAAGTGATTGAAGATGAAGAGTTCGTTAACACTGCGTCCGACAATAGGTAAGGCACCACCGCTTGGCCTATCTGTATACTACACTGTACTCAACACGTGCAGTGTGTTGAATTCCTATTGTCGGACAGTTGCAGTTTGTCGGGTCAGCAAAAATGAATCAAACATGTCAAACCTTTGTGAGGCACTAGGCCTACCTTGGTAAAAATCTAATTCTACATGACTTAGGAGTCAATTCCTATCACAACATTTTCGTGAACATGGTGAATAAAGGCATGAAATGTGACAAAAAACAGTAGCAAATCATGAGATTCAATCACTTCCGCTCCTGAATTTGAGGTCATTACGCACGCGCAGTTCGAGCAATTAATTATGGCGTCGATAATTAGGCCAAAGCAAAGTATTCTTGACAAACCTCTCAATAAGGGAAAAGTGGAGGTATTCTGTCCGAATTAAACCAGCTCAACCAAAAGACTATCAGTCGAGCTATTCATAGACACCAAGAACATGAGAAAGTGGTGGTGGCTTCCAAGTGATCAATGCAATTTAGTGCATGGAACTGTTGACAAAATGCAGTGTGTGGGCTAGTGTAATCCTTGTGGTTGTTGTACTGTATTCAGTGTCAACGATTGCTTTTTTCTTTTCAGATAAACATTGGGACATTTGCATTGTTGTTCTCAGAAATAGTACAGTATGCACAGAATAGGGTGTACACGGTACCCGAGTTACAAAATAGGTGAGGTGGGTTGTGGAATGTGGTGGTGAGGAAATCAGTCCTACTCCCCCTGTCCTCGGCTGTGCTTCTTCTTGACTTTTGAGTTTGAGAATGAGAGATGACTGAGTCTATGAGAGTCTGATATATGAGAGGCAACGCGGCATTCTTGCTGCTTTTTATCATCAAGTTGAAAATGTGAAAATGATTGTTTTTTAGACTGAACAATAAGTCACAGCGAGCTCCCATATGTACTATTACTATTGATTTATCTGACAATCTTGATCCACAATCACTCATCTATTTCAGGCTATCTGAACTCGGACAGCATGTAGGAGTACGAATATTGGATATGGTATTCTTCCGTGAAAAGAATTTCAAACGAGAAACTAAAGTTGTCAACATGCTGAATTTCATTAAGGGGAATCTTTGGAAGGTAATTGAAAAAGCAACTCACTTTAATTTCACATTCACTTGTAATGTTTCTGCTAAATTGCAAACTCGTGTTCTTGTTTTCTTTCAGACATTGTTTGGTCGGGAGGCTGATATGCTTGAGCAAGACAACGAGGATGATAAAACCTGTATCCTTAAAAACTCTACTGAAAAATCTTTCAGTTAATACAGTGATGAAATGGGCAACAGTATTTTTGTTTGTAACCTTGACTTTTTCCTCAGATTACATCATAGAGAAGGAACCACTTGTCAACAAATTTATATCAGTTCCGAAAGATAAAGGTGAGATTGTTGGTTGGATTTTGTTGTGTGTGTTAAAACATTTCAATGCTGCATTGTGTTTCAAGTTGTATCAGAGAAAACGAAAGAAATCATTTCAATTTGCATCCTAGACCGTCATAAACCTTGCTGTCTGCAGTCACAGCGTGTATTTGCCTCTGTTCTCTTCTAGGTAACCTCAACTGTGCTGCATTCACAGCACAGGGATCATTGAAGCAGTTCTGAATGGCTGTAATTTTGTAAGTACATGTTTGCAGTTCAAACATTCCCTTATATGCCCGACAGTGTCTTATTAGAGACAGGCATGACATGCTTTTAAATCAATTCAGATATGCTAGCTTTACATGTGTATGCATGACTTTACTCTTTACTTTCTGTTTTGATATCTTGGTTGAGTAAATTCATCCCTTTCTCTCGTTCCAGCCAGCAAAAGTGACAGTCCATAGGCATAAAGGAACAACATACATGATCAAATTTGATGAGTCCGTTATAACCAGAGACAAGAGCATAGAAGGCCGATGAGAATATTGGCCTGCTAGACTTGTGGTATTCATTCCTTCTTGCATAGTCTCAGTGAAGCACATACCAGTGGTATTCATTCACAGTGCGTTTCAGCAGTACAACTGATTACAAATGTTCATTCAAGAGGACAGTCAGTGGTTAGAGAACTGATTTGGCAAGTTGGTGTAGTTATTTTTGTCAAAAGTTAATGTTGTTTAATGATTATCTGTACACTGTATTCTTTGCTGCAATTAAGAATGCCATTTGCAAGTTTTTGATAACATTTCTGTATATTATTTTCAGATATTAATAATGTAGACATTATGGGCCATATTCATAAAGGGTGTTTAGCCTAATCAGCGTACAAATTCTGCATTACACAGGTTGAAGGCCTAGAAAACTATTGTTCTGCTTTCTGTATGCTGCCTGATCTCTGGCAGTTACCCACAAGATGATCACACGCGTCTAACTTTCCTGCGGCTCAGTGTGAGATGACAAAAGAAAGTGTTGGACAAATTCTAGACAAGGGTGCCTGATCGTTTAACTTTTCCTTTGTGCTCTTGGGCTTAGACGCATGATAGTTGTACGCGTGTGATTATCCTGCGGGTAAATGCCGCTCGTGAAGCACCATACAGACATCAGACAATAGTTTTCTACGCCTTTAACCTGTGTAATGCAGAATTTGTACGCTGATTAGGCTAAACACCCTTTATGAATATGGCCCTATATGTACATGTGTATCAACAATCATTCTTCTTATGTCTTGGTGTTTATTGATGATTATAATGTATTCAGTGCCATATTCGAACCATGTCACTGTCATAGCACAGTAGCCAAGGACAACACAGATGACAGAATACATCATTCATAACTTCCTTCAAATAGGGACATAAACAGAAAAGAGACAATGACGTGTTATTTTATTCATGAAAATCGTTCATTTATTCATGAGTATAAGATGCGGAAACAGTGTAGGCAGTCTTCCTCCCATTCCCACCATAACTAAATGATCCCAGCATATTTGTACATTTATTTAATGTACCAGCAATGATTTCAACTCTTGACTAAGAACATGATTCTGACTTTGCCATATATGGACTCAATCCTAAAGACTGACTCAACTTCAATCAATAAAGTGTAAATTAGGTTAACCTTGTAGAAAAATAGCGAGTTTAAGTACAAGTACATGTAGGTACAAATGTGTACAGAAGAAAAGGAACAAACCAGTATACACATACTCCATACTGGCAAAAACAAGAAGTCCAAAACCTTCAAGACCTTGTATAGCTATTATGAATGTAATGTCTCTTCCAGTGGGTTGACACAATCTCAGTCACATTCGAAGGGCAGTTCAATAGCCCAAATAGTCAGCGCATCACCAACAAATTAGACAGTTTTGCTCTCACACATACTATTGCACCATTTTCAAACCTGTTTAACTCCAAGCATGCTCTAAAGTCTTCTCAAACTGGACAAAGTGTGCGGTTTGCTTTCAATGGTTTTTGATCCCTTGGTTTTCTTCTCTTGATCGACAGCGAAACATTTCCATAACCGTAGTGTTTCATCAGCAGCTGCAGAGACAACTGTAGAACCATCTGGTGACATAGCCATGTGTAAGACCCGTGCTGTGTGACCTTCTAACTCTGTAACTTTGGTCATTGTGGGATACTTCCAAATTGTCAGCTGATTTTGTGCAAAGCCATGACCTGAAATTAACTCCTTGTAATACTGTGACCACAAAATTGAGCAAACCTGGAAAAAATGAAACAACTAATTAGTAAAATGGCTACAAGAAAGATACCAGGGCCCAAATCCATAAAACCTTGCTAGCTTAGTTGGTTGCTAGTTGTGTACATCGGCCTGTACAAACTGGGCACTTTAGCAGGCAACTAAGCCTAGCAGGGTTTTATGGATTTGGGCCCAGACCTACCACATGTATCGGTATTCTTAAGGAAATTTCATGCTTTATTCTCAGAGATGTCTTCTTTTAAGGAACATGACAGTCATTAGGGGCATATTGCGAAGAAAAATTGGGCATTTGATGCAACCCCTTCCATACCTGTGATTTAGTGTCCACACTGTTGAGACAACTTCCTGTATTACAGTTCCAGAAACGGATATGTCTGTCTGCAGTTCCTCCGCCACTAGCAAGAACACTTGGCTGCCATGGACACCATGAGAGTGCCTGAAACATTCAAAAAGACAACTGTAGAGCGAGCACAGTAACATAAACTAACAAGTTCCATATTGATGGACACAAATCAGGTTAAAATTTGCCTTTTTTCATCCCATAAACAGTGCTGTACCACTCACCTTCACAGCGGCCATGTGTTGTGTGAAAGTGTGGAGTGGGCTGTCCGTCGATTGAGCTGCCCACACATTCAGCACATTATCATTCCCACCACTTGCCAGATATCGGCCATCTGGTGACCACTTCAAGCCGCACACCTCTTGGCTGTGACCTGCCAATGTAGCCACATGGTGCTCAGCAACGCGTACATCGTGATGGTGGATAGCACCAGATCTTGAACCACTGAAATGGACAACACAGGAGAGAATATACCTTCATCATCTTCAGTAGGAAATCCCTTCTAACATAATAAGGAAGATTTTGAGCTCCATATCTTATCTACAGCCCAGGGCCAAGGACATTGCAGAAACGTTAAATGACTTGTCAGAGTGGTCAGATTTAATCATGATTTTCATGGGATCATACCTGCTCAAGATGTGTGCATTCCATGAGAGGGCTCCAACTCTTGATGCCTGGCTTGCCATTGTCCTTAGACGCTTCTGCTGGGCGACGTCCCAGAGCTGAAAATGAAAAGTTGAATTAATTATTCTCCAAATTCACCAAGGGTCGGGAGAATTCAAATTCAACTTCACCATATCCTTGCTTATGCAAAGTTAACCTGCTGTATGCTTTCTGAGTTGGGCGAATGATCGTCCTTGTGAGGAATCTCATCAGAAGCCAACGAACCTGGACTTCATTACAGCTGTTTCCTACTGCTAAATAATTCCCTTCCTTGATCCATGACACGGAGGAGACATATTCCTCACTGTTCTCCATCTGGAAGAGCTGAACAATCTCTCCTGAGCTCGCATTCCAAATATAGACAGCAGGCCCCAATGAGACAGCCAGGTGGTTGTTCACAGACCAATCAAGAAGGTTCAGATCTGAAAAATATGAAAAAACCAAGAGTTTTGATCGTCAGTCGCATTTTCCCTCCAGAAACCAAACTCGAGAGTGTACTCTACAACCAACAAAGTATAAAAATTGGAATACAAGCAGATATTCTTAGCCCTTTCAAAAGTGAACAAAGTTGAAAACTCACAATAATCGTCTAGAATATCCGGAGCATCAAGTATACGCTCTGGGACTTGTGGAATGACTCTTGTAGTCTTCCTTGTTGACGATGCACCTGGTGTCTTATTTTGGCTGTATAAAACCCTCATGTTGTTCAAATGACCTTCAATAGAAAAAAAAAAGAATGTGACATACCAACATCTAATGCATGAAACAGGAGGATTATTCAAAGACAAAAAACAGAAAGTTGTCATTCTGAATGCAACTGCAATTTCGATGCTATATTGGTGCTTCTTGCTCAGCAAAGGATGTCTGTGAGTGTGTGCTACTCTTGCTGCTACAAGTAGTTCCACAATCAACTCTGAACTACCTTCAGGTGCCTGTGGTGCCTTCTTCTTGAATGCCAAAATCTTGTTGTCAAGGCGATCACCATTGAGGTTATCACACATGGCTTTCTGAAACTCCGCTTTGGATGGACTCATAAGATCTGGGTCAGCTTTCTGATCATTGGCATGTGTCATCTTGTAATGGCTGATGTCAAACTCTGTGGAATTTCGACTTGGGATGAATCGGTCGCCACCGCCAGCACCCGGTGTTCGTGTGGGAGTTTTGCTTCCGCGACCAGGGGTTTTCTTCTTTCCTAGAATAGAATGAAGATGTCTCAGTCTTGAGTCAGCAACTAATGACTATTATCATAAGAACATATTGATGACTTGACTTTTTTATGATGTAGGCACCTAGGCCAAGGAAACTGGCAACAAAGACTGAATGAGGGACATATTGGCAACAAATAAAAGTACACCAACCTTTTGGTGTTTTGGATGTTTGTCCCGTTGGAGTTTTTCCCTTAACGACATTTGAGAGGCTGGAGTTGCTGTTAGAAGACTTCAAGGGAGTTTTTGAGGTTGTGATGCTCGTGTTACTGTTTGAGATTGAACAATTCATAGAAGCATTCATCAGTGATCCATTCATTGAGTTTTCTTTCAACTTCCGCTGCCACCTCATCATTGGACCCTTCGACAACGGAGCATCAAACTTCAGCAAGCTGTTCATATCATTTTCAAGGTTGAAATCTGTCATCATGGAACTGAAAGAGTGACTGGAAAACCTTGAAAGATTAGTTTCACAACTGAACAGTAGTAGGCCTAGGATCATGCCTATGACGACATATGAGGGCAAAAGTTCATCCGACAAATGGAACATACAAATCCACTGTACAAACAAGAATACAACGGGCACGACTCTCATGGACGGTGCATCTATTATCGGACACCAAGATTTCTATCGCAAATAGTACAATGAATTTCCGTTGGATCAAGAGAAAACACTGATCTCCACTTAAGCTAGTTGTTACCTTTATTTTAGAAGAAAGAAATGCAAATTACAAGAGGAACTGGCGCAAAATTAGATATATTTTTCTTGCAACTTCGGAAGAACATGAAGAATGGACATTTAATTTTGCCGCTTCCGTGATTGGCTGACAGTCACGAAAACTCACCTCTGATTGGTCGATTTCAAATCCTAACCTCCTCACTCCATGCGCCCATACGGCACTTTGCGTGGAGCGTGGCACTGCCTGGTTCAATTGATCACCGTCAGATGGCGCATTGTAGGCACAAGCGCCATCTGACGGTGGCTAAACACTTCTCGCGAGATTGCGACGTGTCAAAACAAAGCCACGTGGCCGGTCAAAGTGATAATAGGAGCAGTCAGCCGCGCATATTGCTAACAGATGGCAGCACAGTCTTAGCGGACCAAATGTACAGGAAATCTATTATGATCGCTGCTCGATCGATAATGACTGGGTCCGCTAGATGCATTGAATTGGGCCCTAGTGACACCTAGTGGTCAACTCGCTGACAGCTCCTATTAGGTACATTGTTTAGCAGCAGCAGCAGCGGAAAGTTCGAGAAGAACGTCGTTCGTAGCGAAGCAGGGAGATGGCCAACATCGTACTGTCGGAGTTTCTACTTTTGTGTGTCTTGTTTGCCTCATTGCTGGGAGGTATCACCTCTCATTCTCCTCAGGAAGATTTAATAGAGTATGAATTCGATTCTGAAGGCAGATCAAGAAAAGTGAAAATGTATCCTCATACAGATCACACAGGGCAGTGGAAATGGGATCCTGCGACCAGAAAGTGGTATCTTCCCACGGAAATTGACTTTTATACATTCAATGTGACTGATATCGATGGGAAACTGGTGTCCTTAGAGAAATACAGAGGAAAGGTATGTTGTAAAAGTTAGGTTTTCAATGGCGGGAATTTCAAAATTACTTTTCAATGGCGGGAATTTCAAAACTTCTTAGTTTTCAATGGCGGGGAATTTCAATTTTGCAGGCAATCATGGTTGTGAATGTAGCCAGCGAGTGTGGGTGGACGGAGAGTCACTACACAGAACTGGTTGAACTCCAGAAGGAATTTGAACCCACTGGCAAATTCACTGTGATGGGATTCCCATGCAATCAGTTTGGGGGACAAGAACCTGGTGTAAGTATTCAAGCAGTACAAATACAAATACCAACACAAACGCATAATGATTTATTAGTAACTACTAAATTCCTGGGATCAATGTAGACTGGTAGGCTATTTGGGGCCTACCGGTAGTATCCTGTTGTAAATGTCCACCTACTCACAGCTGATGTGCCATTGGCACTTGATATATTCTGTATTCTAGCTTAACTTTTCAGAGCAATGGAGATATTAAAGACTTTGCTATCAAAAAATACAAAGTTAATTTCCCACTCTTTGCAAAAGTTGATATCAAGGGGGAGAAGGCTGCGCCTGTTTTCCAGTATATAGTGAGTGAGTATCAAGCATCCAGTTGTTGCCTTGGCAACACAAACAAAATTCAGTGGAACCTCTCTATCAAGGACACCTTTGGGACTGACGAATGTTGTCCTTGATTGAGAGGTTTAAAAATGAATAAAAATGATCAATATTTTAGATTGATTGCCTTATGAATCCTTAATAAGAAGGTGTCCTCCTGACAGAGGCGTCCACGAATGTGGGGAAGTGCCACCACTGTAGTGTAAATCCTATCCAAAGTCCACAATGTGGGGAAGTGCCACCACTGTAGTGTGAATCCTATCCAAAGTCCACAATGTGGGGATTTGCCACCACTGTAGTGTAAATCCTATCCAATATCATTTATGCAGCATATTTACTTCATTGCAGAGAACGGTAAACGGATCCCAGATTGGAATTTCTGGAAGTGGCTGGTGGATGCTGAAGGAAAAGTCCGAGGGGCGTACGAGTCTCGCTTCACACCAAGTTCACTGAAACATCTTGTTAAACATTTGGTTGCCGAGGCGAAATCTTTAGACAATCCAGAGGATCCCAACAATCCACATGGCTTCAATCATGGAGAATTATGATGCTCTTGTTGAGAAAGGAGAGTGGAATGTGCTTAAAAACCATATAGTATTTCTATGCATGCCTTTGAACAACTTCTAGTATTAGTATTACATTGTAAAGTATTGTGTTGCATTCTCCATCAGAGCCTAAGCCAACTATTATTGACCCAGTTAAGTATGGAAGGTACAAAGCACCACAGCTTACTGTCCCATATGTCAAGAGCCTGGAACGATTAATCTCAAATGGCCCAGCCTGGGTTCGAGCCCAGGACCTACTGCTTGCTAGTCATTGATAGCTCATCAATAGTGTATCACTATTTTATGTCTTAGCCTATTGCCTCCAACATGGGGGAGGGGCTGCCCTCAGTTTGTGCAGTGCAACCTCCCTATTAGGGACATCTTTGAGAATGACATGACGATGCTGTCCTTATTTGAGAGGTGTTCTGATAAGGGAGGCAAAAACGGAATAGAAATGACCACTTTGGACTGAACTTTGATGTCCCTAGTGGAGAGGTGTCCTCCTGGTCAGAGGTTTCGGAAAAAGGGAGGTTCCACGGTATATACAGCACTAAAACATTTGCAATCTCGAAATTAATCCTATAGTTTGCCAGTCTTGCAACCCTAAGTCACCTGGTTCATATCAGTAAGTTACAACGAAGTAAGGACCAAAGAACAAATCATTTTTTTGAGAAAATGTTATATTTTCTAATAATCTACACAAGTTTTAAATCATATACAGTACATATACTCAAAACTTGCTGAACTGTTGCTATGCCAACAGGAAGTCAACTCATGTCAGTGGACACTCAATAAATATTTACATATTTAGTCATTTGCAATCATTATTTTGTTGGTTCTTCAAATTCCAGAGGTGGACAACCCGAATGGTTTGCGTTCCAATTATTCAAGCACAACAGTTCTTCCGATTTCCTGATGAGCCTTCATTAAGGAACTCAAACCAAGAGAGATTATTACCCCTACAATATGGAAAATCTCCAAAATACCCCCTTATAATCCACTCGAATCCAGGTGATGTGAATGAATCTGGCAGTCACCATGTATGGACACAAGTCCAGCGACGACCCTTTCCAATCCAAGGCTGGTACTGCCACCTCTGATGGGCCCAGGAGTTTTCCCAACAAGACTTCCTGGCAAGGGTGAAACTGGCAGTCAAATAGGACGAAGTTACCCTTTATGTTTGAACCTGATACCTCTTGCTGACGCCCATATTCATTCACAACATTTGATTCCATCTTTCAACTCTAAAGAATACATAAATGTTTGCATTTTAATGGCATGCAATGAATACCAATCTACAAAGCAAATATCAAGATCACACTCTCAATTGATAAACCGACCCTTGAACGGAGACTGGTCTCCGGTCTGCAAGCAATGCAACTAAAAGCTCTTAAAGCTTAGTGTTATTGGCTCAAAATCATTTTATCTTTCTAAAGAGTAGCCAGATTCAGTTTGACGTATATGAAAGTATGGGTTAATGTAGGAAAAGACAAGATGTACCGTGCTAAATTACTAGGCAATGAATGAAAAAAAATAGGTTGTAGTTTTCCTGACAAAACTATATAAGTCCGTATATACTGGATTATTTTGTAACCATGGTTACGAAGACAGGGGAACCCCATTAAGGTAATGTCGGCCAACAGAATTTCACTGAGCAACATTGGTGGGCATTAGGCGAAAACTGACTTTACTCAATGCCGGGTCCCAAATTGTCATCCTCTGAAGCTCCGTTGTCCGACAAAACACGGAAATCTGCTGAAGAAACACCCTTATCACAGTCGCTTTGGCAGCTTATCAGATCTTATATCAAATGATGAGGAATACAGCAACAAGAGAGATTTGGGATCATTGTCCATGTTTTGAAATGTGGAGGAAACCAAAATGTTATTTCGGATGGATGAAGTAATACATGTAGTTGGGAGTAGGCCTACCACCCACTCCTTGTGCACAAGTTGATGGCTGTTGGTCTTTTTCGGTAAGCTAATATCGAGAAGGAATGGCATGGTCTCAGGTTAATGAATGATCTAATGTTGACCGCAGTCACAATTGACCTAATACAATTTGGCACTAAGTTCACCATATGATAACGGTTGTTCCCGAAGAACTAAACTGTGGAGAGTGGTATCTCAATTTTGAGCTGTCTAGAAGCGAAATGCATACTAAGTTCTACCTACATGTATAAGATATGTACAGAAGTTCTCAAAGAGTAGGAAGATTTCAAGCCCAGTGTCCCGACCGTGCATGTTGTTCCGACAACCGGAGACCAGTGGTTTTGTCCAGTTGCTTTCATGAGCTGCAGGAGGAGGCATTGGGGTGAAGCTTCTTTCTGCCCTTATCTGATTGGTCGCATATTGATTGGTATGCTGTACCATCTTTCAGGTTTGTCATGACAGCTGATTGCATCGCTTCTCCCTTGATGAGTTAAGGCGGGTTGTCACTTCGATCGAGCGACATCGCTTCGCCGTCACCGACCGTCGTCGAGCGATGTCCGAGGACGGAAGACGATGCGACCGAAGTGAACGCCCACCTACGTCATCCGAAGAGATGTGGTGCCATCATATAGGCCTATCTTGGTCATCAAACCTGACAGATGTTACAGTGACTGTCCTGAAAACTGGATGGAAACCAGCAGAAACGTCTTAGTTCTAATCACAAGGAGGGGACTGTCTTTTTCTGACGACAAGAGAAAGAGTTTGGTCCCGCATGGATCGTCCCTCTACCCTTCCCTACCTTGACATCAGACGCCAGTTTGCATCAGTTGTGCTTCTGTTTGTGGCTCTCTCTGTCACGTATTGAAGGTTTCCATACAGTTTCAAGGCAGTATTCATAATCAACAAAAATTAACGTCTAACGACCGTTACAAACACCTAAAGGAGACACTTGTCTAGTTGTTATTAGACTGTACTCATTGTCACTGTCACCTACGACCCTGCCGTCACTGTCACTGTCAGCTTTGAACGGAGTCCCTGTCACTGGGAGACGATCTTCGATTTCGTCACTGTCACCCTGTCAGAGAGTGCGCGTCACCACATTGTCAAACGTTGACCCCGTTCGTTGTCTGTCATTGACAGTTTTGCTGGAGAGATTGCTGATGGTTTCGACCCTGTCATGATCAGACTGACCCTTGCCTTGTGTCGCCATTGGGTTGAGTCTGACCTTGCGTCTGTCAGCCTCATGGTCAGGAGTTAGCTGTGCCTCACGTGCAACCCAGGGATGTCTGGTGTTGTCACTGTCAAGATCTTTGACCTTGACCATCCCCCTGTCACTGTCAACTGTCAAGAGACGAGTTACGACCCGATGCCGTCTGGCATTGTCAGCTCTTGTTTTGCCCTTGTCCCTGTCATTGGCAGTTGGCGCCTGATGTTATCTGTCACTGACACTGGCCAGACTGTCACTGTCAAGGTGATGACCTAGTGACCTCCTCTCGTCACTGACAGGACTCAGTGTCACTCCGCCGACCAGGACGACATTCTCATCTGCTTGTCAGTTGAGGTTGACATTGTCAGGACCTCTCCGAGGACTGACCAGTTCCTTGTCATTGGCACCGACCCATTGCGCAGCCTTGTCACTGTCAGGTCTTGTTAGAGCCATGGCCAGACTGTCACTGTCAGTTAGATGAGGTCGTCTGTCCCTGTTGTCATTGTCAGGACTCGGATTCACCAAGGCGCCCCGGTTGTCACTGTCAAGTACCACCCAAGGATCGTCATTCACAGCTTCTCTGCCCTACCCCAGTAGTATTTTGTCATTGACAGTTCTGGAAGGACTTGCTGCGTCATTGTCAGACTTTCCCCTGTCCAGTCCCTTGCTGTCACTGTCAGTGTCTCAGAGCACTAGTGCTTCGTCACTGTCAGGGACTACCAGATCCGGACCCAGGCTGTCACTGTCACTGAGTGGACGTCTGTCATTGACAGCCAGACTGTCCATTGACACCACCAGGTGAGCGACACTGTCAGCTCTGTTGGACAGCACTGTGTCCCGATGATCATTGTCAGGTTGTCTGACCAGCGGTGGCCTGTCATTGTCAGGAATCGAGAGCACGCCCTCCTACTTGTCATTGGCAGGCTTCCTGACCACTACTTTGATCAGTCCGGCAGGATCATTGAGAGATCTCCGCCAATCCGTCACTGCAGGGTCAAGAGGTCACCAGAGATTGGGTGCGGCCAGAAGACGATCAAGATCAACTGCTCTGCACCTCAGACCCGGACATATCACATACGCATCGTCTGCGCGTGTGACCTTGTCACCGACATTGCTGCCTGAAGGCTTCGATGCTCTGTTGTCAGGTACACCTCTGGTTGACGTTTGTGCCATTTTGGACTCAGGAACATCTCCTGGGTTGCCCAACCGCTTGGCCACGGTGACCCTGAGATGGAGCCCGACACAATCATTTAAACCTTGCATCGGCTGCTACCAAATCGGTTTGATTTTGAGCAGACGACTGGGTGCAGTTCTGACGTCACTGTCATCTGCCTCGGCGTCCGACTCCCGCTTGGTTTTCACCCGCTTTCTTCCGGCTGCCCTCTGCGATCTTCTCCCCGATGTTACTGGGCCGATGATGACGAAACCTGTGTCCGCCTGGAGTGCGGTTTCTGTCCCTGTCTAAGCCGTGTGAACGCACCTAGAAAATAGAACACGATGTGACAGATACCTGAGGCATATCGATGCGTAACCCGGTCGGTGACAAGAGCAGCACACGTCAACGACCTAGCGTTTGAGATCGGTTGAGGTTCAGAAGGAAGGTTCCTTCAGTTTTTCGGCTAACCGTCTAGGCAAAAGGCGGATAACACAGGCGGCGACTTTGTCACTCAGAATGTTCCAGGGTGTGGGATTCGCATGCATACCTTTTCATACCTCTGTCGGACAACCTTCCAATTAGCAATTCTTAATTTGCAGCACCATACGACTGCCAAAAGCGACAAAAACAGTCTGTTATGACATTGGCGGAGTTAAGTGTTCGCAGACGCCTCCAGGAGGCTCATATATGGAAGCGTCTGCATGCAAGGTTTTCCTGACTTGCAACGCGATATGTTTGTCTTGAAAACCCAGCCCAGGTATTGGTTCACGTGGGCCTATAGTCCCTTTAGTGACCATTATATTTGGTCCAAAATGAGCTTTCGACGCACTTTTCGGCACTAAATCATTATCGGCTTTCAAAACATTAAGCTGGTATATGTTACTTTTTATGCCTAGTAGTGTCCAGGCTAATAATAAAACCGATTAGTTTGCGATTAATATGTTTTTTCGGGCATTTTGTGGTTTTCTACCGATTTCATAATTAGGAAATGAATCCGATTGGTTAAAATCCATGCGGGGTTTACATAGGCCAGCTATTACCGACGGAGTCCGAAAGTGGGATGGAGGCTGATGAGCACACATTCAATCTCGGGCTCACGGGCGGACGAGCAAATACATGTACCTATATATGATGGTTTGTGTAATTAGTTGGACCGCGATGTGGCGCTGAGGTTGAGAAGCACGTGGATTTATACATGTATTTAGAAGTGGTTTGAGGTCAGTCTCTATCTTTAGCCATGGTGCATTATGAGCGTTTTCATTACGACGAGCCGTGGATTATCACTCACCCTTTTTGTGCGAGTACTGGGTTGGCGCCCGTGGGTTGGGCTTGTTTTGTTTCATCATGATGGAGAGGGAGGGTTGATTTACTTTTTTCAGTCGGTGTGTTGGCCTGAATTGAATGCACTTTGCGCAGGCTATGACAACTTCTGTCCATTGTACTGTTAGTGTAGCAGTAGGCATATAGGCCTAGGTTGAGCACTTCCTTCGTGCTCTTGTATCGAAGGCAGTTTGTGTGTTTGTGCGAACATTCTTTATTTCAAACTCTTTCCACGTGAACCATTTACGCCGCCAGGCTTGTCCTGATTTATAGCCTACTTACCTCCGGGACATCGTCTGTGTCGTCGGGTCATTCACCGCACGGATTATCGTAATAAGTCGAGATGATGGCACGTTGAACCACGGTGTTGTGGAGGGAGCTTGCCGGGAGGGGGATGTGGTAAGTAAGACGCCCACACCTGAAACAGATCAAGTACCCCCATTTCGTGACGTCTTCACACGTCAAGGCGGGTTTACACTCCGATCGAGCGGCGGCGCTCGCCGTCAGCGACCATCGAGCGATGCCCCCCCCCCGCCGGACGATTTCGTGCGATGGCAGTGTAAACACGCCTTAACTATGATCATTTTCAGAGTTATCAGGCAAGGTTCGGCGGTAAAATAATGAAGCGTTTTTTTTCATTTTATATTTTTATTTTCATTGATCGGGAAATCAGTTTGTGGGCGGCGGCAAAAAAATAATGCCATTAATGCATTTACATGTATTCAATTATTTTTATTTTCCAAAATTGGAAAACAAGTGCGGCGGATCCGTAAACCAATGAATAAAATAATTGTGGCTTGAAGTACTTCGACCCCGGTTACCTGTCATAAATGAAGAAGTCATCCTTCTCTCCGCCCAGGATACTCCAGATGTCGTTGTCACTGGTGGACTGATAAAGAGGGAAGCTGATCCTCTGTCGGAGCTGGTTGGCCATCGCCAGCGCATGCCAAGGCTTAGAGTTGACAATCATGAAGGTGATGTCATCCAAGCCGTGTGTGACATAGTGCTGGCGGAGGAATTCCAGCCTGAAAGATGTGGAAAGTTTGGGTGAAACTCAGCACAGCGGCGATGTCTCTGTCTTCGTGACACCTCGGACTTCCGTGAAATCTCATCTCGCGTCTCCACGCGACAGATAATGAGACTTGGAGCATGTAATCAGGACAGATGAAGGTGGTGCCATTATGTTTCAATTATAGGTATCAGCCATGTTGGGATACATCTGGAACACCTTTAACAGTCGTCTGCGTGACGAAGACAGGCCTACTTACCCCTCTGCCTGCCGGAGACAGAATGCTCAGCTGGCCTGCAGCAGCGCCACCACGGTGACATTACCACGGCTCATCTCCATGGGAGAAACACCCTGAACTCTCCATTCCGGCGGGAACTGGCACCGCCTTGGTGCCTCTGTCGTCTGCCCTACTACCACCGCAACCAGGCCGAGGAGGGCAAGTAGGGTGATGCCCATCCTCCCCATGGCTGGGGGTTTATTCTGAAAGTCAACATTCTTAGAGTTATTTTCGGCAGCAGCGGAACAGATGAAGTACTCTGAAAAGAGAGTGCAGCCGTCGATTGAAATTGTACAGTCATGTTCAAGGAAATGCGGACTTCGTGAAAGTGACGCGGGTGCTACATTTGACGCCCACTGTACATTAGATAACACAGTTGCTTGTGTAGCGGTGGACCAACTTTGACTTTCGTTTGTCTATCTCGTAGGCCTAACATGATATGATATGAAAAATGTCGGCCTAATTGAAAATTGAAAAAGAAAACGATTTCATAACTCTCATTTTGGTCAACTGTTATCTTAATCTCTAAGATTATGAAATAGACAAGACGTCAAAGTCCACTTAGTGGCACGTGGCATTTATCTTTGTGCCATTGTTTACGGATCAAAACGTCCTCGAGGATCCGTGTGGGTGACCTCGCTATGACCTCAAACCAAGAAGGCGAATTTATGACCCTGGGAAGGACGCTGCGATTTACCCTGACAGATTATGATATTCGCCCCCAGAACCTGCCGCTTGGCCGGACCCAGACTGCGGGAGACTGATGTCCGAAGGGTCTTTGGCCCAAGAGCTGCAGCAGCAAACATGACACGGCGAATTTACTAGTATCGGTACTCCACTAAGGGGTATAGGCCTACTCTATTTCTCATTCAAACCTGGAAGGGACGAATCCACTGCAAATCATATTGTGAAAACATTGGGGGCGTCAGATCAACTACGCGCAAATTCATTTTGCTGTAGTGTAAGTGTGATGCTTACTTCCTCCGAGGGGAACGCGAAAGGGGCGTAGGTCTGAATATCTGTCATAACCATCATTAAATCCTTTCCCCAGCAATTTAACATCACTCTCAAACGGTATTAAACAATTTATGGCTTTTCACCTACCTTTCACTGCCTCACTTTGACCCTTTGCCCCTGTATTGGGCGAGTACGAAATAAAGAGAAATTCGGCACACGATCTGCTCAGTTGATTGTCAAATCAACTTCTGGCGAACGCTTTCTACGCATGTTGTTATAAACCTTTTAGTATAATGGAAAACTTTGGCCTGGCGACCCAGTTCGGATCAGCTGACGAAAAAGACACTTGAGCGGGCCAAGAATGGCCTACAAAAGGCCTATGTATGTACAATGTAAGCCTTGTATGTCGGAATATTATGCACAGAGACGTCATGATATCAAGGCACCAGTCACTGACCTTGCTTTGACACCAGTGGTAATTGGCCAGTTTAAATTCACAATGTCAGAAACCAGTTTGACCGGTGGAAAGAACTGAACAATCAAACAGTGTTTCATGACGTAGGCCTACTGTTTCGTGCCGCTCTTAACCCTTTCTATCCCAACCACAGATTTAATTGAAGGAAAATTATTACCCACTGGGATATAAGTTGAAAATGGCTCATTAGAAGAAAAATTCATTCAAAAATATCTGGCGCCAAAATTTTGGACCCTTATTGGAATGTTGCCATATGGCAACATTGGGCTGCAACGGCAACAATGTAGAAATAAATTTTCAATAGCCATGAATCATATCCCCTGCCAATATGGACTATATGAACTTCCTGTGCAAATTTGAGAAATATAAGTCATAAGAACATTGTAGGGAACTAAGACACTAAGATATGGCAATCGGAAGTCCTTATAAGGTAACCGCAAGGGAACGCAACCCCGTCCCAAGCCAAAATCGCAACAGTGGATCACCCGCTTTAGAGAAGCAAAGTTTTCTCTCTTCATCTATTTTTGGCGATAGCGCATATTTTTATTGTTTTGAGGAAGTAGCAGGCCGGGACTCTTTTTCGCTCGGTACGGAGCGAAACAAAACACTGCGAGAGGAGTGTATTCCAAAGAGGCTTTGTGCCAAACCAAGATGCGGTCAATCTGTTTATGGCGACGGCAAAGATCCACACATAAGGTTTCTTTCACTAAAGCGGGTGATCCACTGTTGCGATTTGGGCTTGAGACGGGGTTGCGTTCCCTTGCGGTTGCCTTATAAGGACTTCCGATTGCCATATAAGGTAACCGCAAGGGAACGCAACCCCGAAATCGCAACGAAATCGCTTTAAGCGGGTGATCCACTGTCGCGATTTGGGCTTGAGACGGGGTTGCGGTCCCTTGCGATCGCCTTATATGGCAATCGGAAGTCCTTATATGGTAACCGCAAGGGAACGAAACCGCGTCTCAAGCCAAAATCGCGACAGTGGATCACCCGCTTTAAGGCCCGTTTCCACTATAGCGGATTCCGCGGCGGTTTTCGGCTAGCGGTACGGTTTTCACAGGACTTTGGATAATCATTCGATGGTTTAACAATACAATGGCCTATTGATTATCCCAATGCCTGTGAAAACCGCTCCGCTCTCCGCAAGACGCGGCAGAATCCGCTTTAGTGGAAACGGGCCTTTAGACGCGCGCGAAGACACAGCGCGGTATTAAAGCTCAACCCTCGTCGACCACCTTATTCAACAGGACAACTATGATTGGCTCTCCCTGAACTAACAATACCATACTCGCCCCGCCTACGGTGACAATGGCCATGAATGACCAGCTCGATCGTTCCGTGCTGGACTTCAACGCCCCCCCCCCCCCC
>NMRB01000333.1:86696-146631 GCA_002633025.1 Notospermus geniculatus | reverse complement strand
CTCTTAAAGGAGCACGGTATTGCCACTTTTTCTCGACAGCCGGCGCCACCGCGCCACTCTCCAACCCGAGGGTCTAACTACGTGTCGGCGAATGACCCGATTTACTGCGTACATTTTGTAATGCATTTTTGTAGTTTGTCTTACTGCCGTTAGGTGGCTCCCTCTACGTCGGCAGTCAAATAACGCATTTGAGATCCAATACCGTGCTCCTTTAAATTCTGTAATTACAGGGTCTGATTGCCTTGTACTTTATAACGTCGACCAAGAATCAAATCCGAAGCAATCGGCTGCAACTGGAAATCTTCGCGACACTCCTGGGCAACACTACTCTTCTGAAGAGGTCACGTTTTCAATTTCTCCTGCCTGTGTACTCATTCTCCTTCCACACCTGCACGGCCGTCAATGACGCGGCATTCATTGATGACGTCACAAGGGCGTCATAGCATCACCATGTTTGCGCGTATCGTATCGAAGGTGTAACCCGTGACGCAAGTCAGCAGTTTCACACGACGTTTTGTGAGTGAAGCAAATTTTAGTCGAAATCTTGTATTTTGTTGCTTTAGAAATGGATAGAAAGTATCCGCCTTCTGGATTGAAAGGTGACTTCGATGATTTTGTCGCCTATTCGCCAAGCCCTCCGTCCAGTCCTCGCCCTGAACGACCGGACCGGGAGAGAAAGTACCGCAGGAATGTGGTATCACCCGCTGGTGACGGCCTTGTCATTCCATCCACGCCTCTCCTTCCGCTTCGAAGACGGCGGGAGATCAAGTTGTTGTCGCCAACATTGCCTCCATCCGGACAACTGGGAAGTAGGCCCACCCGTTTGGGAGAAAGACCGGAAAGACCTAATCCGTTCGGAAAATCTCTGAGAGTTCAGTCGCCTGGAGTCTGCCTCAACCGTCCATCACTGCCCCGCATCCACGGGCATGAGTCACTGGTTGAAAGGAAAACTCGTCCTTCCAACGGGCATCTAGGCCTAGAACCTTTCCCGACAAATCATGCGCCAGGATATTTCCCTTCTGTTCACCCGAAGGAGCAGTATGTAGAACTACCAAAGATAGTACCTACGAAATGTGAAGAAAAAGGCACTCTGACGGCTCACCACTTTTCTGGACAACTGGGAAGTGGGCCTACAGACTCAGAAGAAAGACCGAACCATTTTGGGCAATCCCGGAGAGCTCCTTCACCTAGTGTCTTCCAGCGTCGTCCATCAACGCCAACAGTTCTCGGGAATGAGTCACTGAAGGAAAGAAAATCTCGCCCTTCCAAGAATGATCTGAAACCTTTTCTGACAAGACATGTGCCAGAAAACATTCCTTCGGTTCGCCCAGGGGAGAAGTATGCAGGACTTCCTGAAATCAACCAAAAGGAACAACCTGCCGATCAACAGCCTTCGTCTCCGACACCCGCAGTGGAGGACCACGATTCTCTCCATGCAAGGAAAGCACCCTATCCATCTCGCAAGTCATTGGAAGTTCTCTTTATCAAGCCGACACGAGAAAAGGTGCCCAGGAAGCTTGATACGCACGGCCAGTTTTCAGTCTTACCTGATATTAAAGGAGGGTCGAGCAGAATTCATGAAGACGATGATGATACTGCGACAGGTAAGTTCAATTCTGTCTGCAGCCTTTTACCTCTGACCAGACATTCGTCACGAAATAAACAGTAGGGACTCGTCTTTGAACTTTTTCTTTGATGCAGGACAAGAGAACAGCCCCGTCAGCCACAGAGAGAATAAGAAAGGCAAAAGAAAGGCGAATGGCAAGGATCAACATCAGTCTCCCAATGGTCTCAGCAAGAAGGAACGCCGTGGACGCTCCCGCCGACAGTAAACCCACCGTCGAATCAAGATCAGCTGCACAGCGATCAGACTATTTTACTCGTGCCATAGAATGGAGACTGGCGCCAGTGCATTGACGATGACCGACGAAAACCTGCGACAAACTGACAAGAACTTGTCTCTTCTGCCGAAAACAGGAGAATTCGACTGAGTCCATGCAAATGTGTCCGCCGCGTCCATCGAGTCGAAGTCAGTGGTGGACTTGAGAATGAGACACTCACGATGGATGCGAGGTCCACAGTGCTCTCTGTTGATCTCTGAAGGCTATGCTGGCGGGAGTCGTGTGCTCCTGGCAGGTTCTACCATGCCAGACAGGCTTTAGAGGGAGGGGGGCCTTTAGTTCTCCAGTTTCTCAACGACGGGTCCTTCGATCAGGGGTAAGTGGTGGAATCTGCGGCCATTCTGCGCACTGTCCTTGGAGAACCGAGAGACCGAATGAATGGGTTTCCAGAGGCCTAGTGGTGACTTACGGTGGCCCAAACATGCCATGTATATATTTTTGTCCACATTAAAATATTCTGAACATTATTGTATTTTTTCTCGAATTTCCACCCGGGTGGAAAGTCTTTTCACCCGGGTGGAAAGTATTTCCACCCGGGTGGAAAGTCTTTTCACCCGGGTGGAAAGTCTTTTCACCCGGGTGGAAAGTATTTCCACCCGGGTGGAAAGTATTTTCACTGACTTATATACTTTCCACCCGGGTGGAAATACTTTCCACCCGGGTGAAAATACTTTCCACCCGGGTGAAAAGACTTTCCACCCGGGTGGAAATTCGAGAAAAAATACATTAATGTTCAGAATATTTTAATGTGGACAAAAATATATACATGGCATGTTTGGGCCACCGTAGTACGACGTGACTAGAGTGGAAGTCTAGGTTTGTGACGAGAGATGTGCGTATGTACACGTGACTCCGGTGAAACGTATGGTGAGCGTGATATGCGGAGGAATCGTAGTATGTAAACCCGGCCCTAAGGGCCTACAGACCATGTGGTGTTCAAAAGAGATCATTGGTCATCAGGACGATTACTTTACGTCACACGTACCACAACAGCAGTTAAGAAACCATTTGTTTGTTTGGGAAAGCCAATAATCAGAATGTCTGGGTGGGCATCATTCTGGCCCATTTGGCCAAAGTAGGGCCTATGCTGTAAAATGAAGAGCTTAGAGCACAAAGGGCATATGTCCATTTTTTCACTTTTGAGAAAAGTGGATCAAACGATTTCATGTGAGTTGTGCCCTTTGTGCACAAAATGATTTTATTTTCAAATTAACAGCCTAAAAATTAACATAAATTACGACATTTTAATGGGGGAACAGCAGTTCGTGGATCCCAGAAGATAAAAATACATGTACCATGAATAGTGGCGTAGATTAAGGGTTGGCGGCCCTTTATCAATGGCGCTGACTTGTGCCCTAAATTTAATCTTTTTTTCTGCTCTTTCGAATGCTAGTAGAGGGATAATTATTCCACGTCAAGGCAATAGAGGGCTCTTCAGGCTTTCTGCTGAGAAATCACACTCAATAGTGCAAAAAATGGACATATGCCCTTTGTGCTCTAANCCCGGCTGAACCAACAATCGACAATGACTGGTTCCGATTCCTCTGGGTTTGTGACGAGAGATGTGCGTATGTACACGTGACTCCGGTGAAACGTATGGTGAGCGTGATATGCGGAGGAATCGTAGTATGTAAACCCGGCCCTAAGGGCCTACAGACCATGTGGTGTTCAAAAGAGACCATTGGTCATCAGGACGATTACTTTACGTCACACCTACCACAACAGCAGTTAAGAAACCATTTGTTTGTTTGGGAAAGCCAATAATCAGAATGCCTCGGTGGGCATCATTCTGGCCCATTTGGCCAAAGTAGGGCCTACGCTGTAAAATGAAGAGCTTAGAGCACAAAGGGCATATGTCCATTTTTTCACTTTTGGGAAAAGTGGATCAAAAGATTTCATGTGAGTTGTGCCCTTTGTGCACAGAATGATTTTATTTTCAAATTAACAGCCTAAAAATTAACAGAAGCACGACATTTTAATGGGGAACAGCAGTTCGTGGATCCCAGAAGATAAAAAAAACTATTAAATACCATGAATAGTGGCGTAGATTAAGGGTTGGCGGTCCTTTATCAATGGCGCTGACTTGTGCCCTAAATTTTTTTTAAAACCTTATTTTCTGCTCTTTGGAATGCTAGTAGAGGGATAATTTCACGTCAAGGCAATAGAGGGCTCTTCAGGCTTTCTGCTGAGAAATCACACTCAATAGTGCAAAAAATGGACATATGCCCTTTGTTTGTGCTCTAAGCAGTAAGCTCTTCAAATGTGGGCTTCGGAATCTCTCCTTTCGTTCCAAACAGTTGCACTTACGTTTGCATGCACGTATGTGTCTTGCTATTGGTTGGTAGCTGATGGATGGTGGTAGGTCCGTCATGCAAAACTCCACCCTGCACTGTAGACGTAGGATAGTTCCGCAACCTGTGCATGCAGAATGGAAGTCATCTTCTTCCAACAGACATGCACGAGACTTATGCTTGAAGCCTGCGTGGAGGTCTGGTCCCTTCAAGTATAGATGTCTGTCTGTAAACAGCAAGGTCTGTAATCTTTTCTTCTGAACTCAAGAGTGGACATTGGGATGAGGCATTTTTGTCGTATAAACCTCTTACTGTTGCAAGTTGTGGGTTGGAAAAGTATTTTACGCGTCGCATTTTGTAAGTCGCAATTTCCACTCACAACTTACGTTTTTGTAGCTCGCAATAAATTCGCACACTTTCCACTCGCAACTCGCGCGTTTTGTAACTCGATCGCACCCCCCGCGATTTCCACCCACAACTCGCGTTTTGTACTCGATCGCACTCGCACTTTAAGGTCTCGGGCCACTTGTGCGTTTTGCGCTGCGTGATGCGTCAAATGTTTTGTTATTTTCCGCCGTTCTGCTTCCTAACAAAAGATTTGACGCATCACGCAGCGCAAAACGTACAAGTGGCCCGAGACCTTGTGTCCACTCGCAGATCGCATTTAAAATCGCAACTATCGCAACTCGCACTTTTCCACTCGTAACTCGCCGTTTTGTAAAACTCGATCGCACTCGCACATTTCCACTCACAAATCGCATTTAATTAACTCGCAACTTGCACATTTCTACTCGCAACTCGCCGTTTTGTAACTCGATCGCACTCGCATTTTTCCACTCGCAAATCGCATTTAAACTCGCACTTTTCGCAACTCGCGTTTTGTAGCTCGCAAATCACACTTTTCCCCTCGCAACTGGTGGTTTTTTACGCGATCACAACTCACACTTTTCAACTCCGGCTCAAATCGCATTATACACTCGCACTTTTGCAACTCATGTTTCGTAACTCGCGACCCAGTCGTACTTTCGAAAATTCCAACTCAACTCTACCTGTCCTTTTGTAACACGATCACAACACACACTTTTCAACTTTTTCAACTCGCAAAGCGCACTTTTCGCAAACCGCTTTCCTCGTGATCCGTCCCATTTTCCAACTCTACCCCTCTCGCGTTTTGTAACTCGATCACAACTCACACTTTAGATTTTTCAACTCACAAATCACATTAATATAAACTCGCACTTTTCGCAGCTCGCAATTCGCACTTTCCATCTCATTACTCGCATTTTCTAAAAAAGGTGCCGCTCCATGACAGAGATGAAACCAAAAACAGGGGGATTAAGATGCGTCACAACTCCGAGAACGAGAACCAGGTGATTGTACTCATCTTGACCTCCCTACCAAAACTCCGTGGAGGAGCACCTACTCGCAACAAGGGTTTTGTAAAGGTGCTCGTCCAAAGTTAGTTTTCTTGTGCGAGTTGGTTCCTTAGGGGAAATGCAGCCGTTTGTGCCTTTCTTAGCGTCAGCCGAAAGGAAACCATGGTATGGAAAGGAAATCATGGTGACTTGCCCAGAAAGAGCCAACTCGCACGAGAAAACTCTCATGCGGATGAGCACCTTAATTCGCAACTCGCACCTCGCACTAAAGTCAGGCGCATGTGCGGCAAATCTCGATGCGGCAGGGGTGTTTTAAAGTCGACTGACCGGGATAAATGACGAGTCGACAGCGTTAGGTCAGTCAACTTTAAAAACACCCCTTTACTGCATCGAGATTTGCCGCACATGTGCGCCTAGCTAAAAGGCCTGGGTCCACTTGTGCGTTTTACGCTGCGTGATGCGTCAAATCTTTTGTTATTTTCCGCCGTTCTGCTTCCGAACAAAATATTTGACGCATCACGCAGCGCGAAACGCACAAGTGGACCCCGACCTTAAAGGCCTGTATCCACTAGTCCGGTTTACCACTGCGGTTTGCCGCACCGGGATTTTTTCACAGGGTTTTCGATGGTTTAACAATACATGGCGTGTTAGTTATCTCAATGCCTGTGAAAAATCGCTCCCGCGCCGCAAACCGCACCGCAAACCGTTGCAGTGGATACAGATGGTTCACTGCAAATTTGGTCAACTTCCTCCAAGGAGGCGCGTGCGGGTTACAAAATCTCACCACTCACTGGAGAGATTTTGTAACGTTACAAAATCTCTCCAGTGAGTGGTGAGATTTTGTAACGTTACAAAATCTCACCATTCACTGGAGAGATTTTGTAACGTTACAAAATCTCTCCAGTGAGTGGTGAGATTTTGTAACCCGCACGCGCCTCCTTGGAGGAAGTTGACCAAATTTGCAGTGAACCATCGTCAATGTCTCCTCCATATTTCCACTGAACCGTTTGCCGATATCTCCAAAGGTTCAAGAGTTATTGCCGTTTAGGTCCGGGTTACCGCTGCGGTTTGCCGCGCCGGGATTTTTTCACAGGGTTTTGGATAATCCGTCGATGGTTTAACAATACATGGCGCATTTATTGTCCAATGCCTGTGAAAACCGCCCCAGCGCCGCAAAACCGCTGCGGAAACCGGTCTAGTGAAGCCCTGTTTCCACTACAACGGATTCTGGTGCGGTTTGCGGCGCCGGAGCGATTTTCACAGGCATTGGGATAATTAACAAGCCATGTAGGCCTATATTGTTAAACCATCGAAGGATTATCCAAAACCCTGTGAAAACCGCTCCGGCGCCGCAAACCACAGCGGAATCCGTTGTAGTGGAAACAGGCCTAGTCGCACTTGAATCGGTCCCGTTTTTGTGCGCGCCTGGCCAAGCGCACATTTGCGGACAAACTCAGTGCGGTAGGGGTGTTTTTAAAGTAGACTGACCCAACGCTATCGACTCGTCATTCAGCCAGGTCAGTCGATTTAACCCCTACCTCATTGAGTTTTTCCGCAAATGTGCGCTTGGCCTTTACACTCCGTCACATCTCTGCCGTGTATGACCGGGCAACAGTGAGAGGAACACAAAAATGGCTCATCCCAATGTCCACCCTTGAGTTCAGAAGAAGATTACAGACCTTGCCGTTTACAGACGGACACCTACTTGAACGGACCAGATCTCCACGCATGCAGGCTCCAAGCACCAGTCTCGTGCTTGTCTGCTGGAAGAAGATGATTTCGACTTCCATTCTGCATGTACAGGTTGCGTAACTATCCTATAAGTCTGCAATGCAGGGGTGGAGTTTGCATGACGGACCAATCACCATCCATCAGCTTCACCAATGCAAGATTCATACGTGCATGCCGACACAGTGCAGCTGTTTGGAACGGAATGTCAACGGTACTACATTTACTATAGTCATTGGCCTCCAGAGAGAGAAAAAATCGATCTCATCCCGAGATAAAATGATTCTCACTTGTCCCTAAAATGAGAACCCAGAATGAGACACCAATTTTCTCCGGCTGATGCCCTCTTGCATTGACTGGAGACAACTGCAACTGGAGTCACATTCTGAAGGAGACACCTTGAATTGATATCAAGTAGAGACAAAATCTACTCATTTTGAGTTTTCTCAGTTCTCCAGACGATGGGACAGGGCATCAGCTGGAGAAAATTGGTGTCTGATTTTGGGGACAACTCAAGTCTTGGAAAACAAATCGAAGGGAAACAAAATCTGCTCATATGAAGAGCTCGGTGGTGTAGTGATTCTGGTCTCCGGTCAGATGGTCCTGGGTTCGAAACCCACTGGGTGTGAAACGTTTTTTTATATGGAATCATTTTATCTCGAGATGAGATGGATTTTTTTCTCTGTGTTTGACCTCGACAGCCAGAAGGGCGGTTAGCCTTCTGTTAGACGAAGCAGCACCCGACCCATTTGAGAACCTACGATTTTCAAAAGGGATCACAGATGAGTATGTGATTTGCTTACGTCACGCCATAAAAATGGCCAAGAATCATATCGACCATGTCGACTAAAACCATCCCATTAACAGACACTCCAACCCCGGCGGCCTGTCATCAGACCAAACTAGTGGCTAAAACTAAGAGCAGCCTGTGCAGGCTGTCAAGGCGCAATTAGGTGGCAGGTGCCCCGCTCGTTTCTGTCAGCGAAGCCGAATGTACGGGCTCCAGTGACTGGACACCGATGGTGGCCCATCGAGCTCTAAGGGCTATGCTAGTAGGTTCAACCATGCCAGACAGGCCTTAGGGTGAAAGTCTTTCGGTTTTCTCCAGGAAGTGTAAGGAATGGCCAAAGAAACCACTGCTTCTCTTGAGAAAAGTCCGTCCGCGGGTCATTGGATTTCTAAAGTGGGCTTTTTCATTCAAAGTGTGCGTCGAATAATCGACAAGCCGGACTTTCTCGTATCGGTATCGTATGAGTGCCTTCACCGATATCACGCGCGGGCACAAAAAAAACATTTTGGTGATTGGCCCATGGATGTAGACGTCATAGCAACGACGACAGCCATGCTAAGACGTCGTGGTTGTTTGAGCGCGGCGGAAAAAATGACAGAGACGCAGAAGGTGAAGAGATAAAAATCATTGCCGAACGGTCGATGAGAGTGAATAAGGCATCGTGATCGCAGCAAGCCTGGGGAGACAGCGCCAGCGGGCATCCAGCTGAACTTTACTGAGCAACAGCCTATTTCTCGATGTTATTATTATAAAACTACAAAACCCACCAATAGCTGTCTTAATTTTGTTAGTGTAATGGAAACATTAGAGTTTCGAGGTTTTTTTTAGTGAGGTGAGGTGATGATGTCAGCAGGGAAGGATGATTTCGAGATGACGCTTCTCTGTCTCTCATGGTGGACGGGCGTGTCAGCGATTTGAATTTTCGCGCCGTGAACATAGCTGCTATATCCGTCAGGTTTTCGCAGATCCATAAAAGAACCGTGGCGACCTACTGATCTACTCTGTTACTTAAAAAGCATCTACAATCTTATTCCTCTACTAGTTGTTGTACACAGTTTTAGTGCGTATCGAAGAATTAGTGCCGATCGGCGGCTAAAATCAATGAAATGAATGGGAAACGCAGTTACTGTCACGTGACCTCAGTATGTTGCCTCATCCGGGACCTTTGTTACAGGTTGATAAGGGACATCCACGCTTGCTACGGTACGATTTATGTGATTTCCGCCGGCTTTTTGGCGACGAAGGTCAATTATTACCTCCTGAAAGATACCTTGTTAATTACCCAAGGCATCAATTGAATGAGAATAGGTTCGAACGAATGAATTTTTCATCAGCAAGTGTCAAATTCTGCGATGCATGTTTGTTGGGCACGGTAGCCATGTTTCCATTGTAGCCTATGCATGTGCATGCCCTCATGACACATGTACATCGTCGTGTGCATACAGAGAACGACAAATCAGTTTTTATTTGCTGGTTGTCCACGGACAACCTGAATTCCAGAATTTGGTTGTCCGCATCAAACGTTGATTGCCCGTAGGCCTAGATGAAAGCATTTCATGATAAAGCTGCTCTCAGGGCAGTTGTCCACGGACAACTGATTGGAGGAAATGGCTTGTCCGTTCGTTTGGGAAAATCAGTTGTCCCGGGCGCCCGGGCAACCAATTTGTCGTTCACTGGCATACATGTACATGGCTTGCATGCATATCAGTCTCCATGCATCGGGCTTTGCTTCATCATCAGAAATTGTCAATGACGACATCCCATCACAATTGGATGTCACCTGACTTGGCTGATCTACTGCTGTTGTTGGTTAGGAGTAGGCCTAGATTTGACTCACTCAAATTATTTAATTTTAGGCCTGGCCGGCCCTCCTCCGATCCTACCGTAAAATTTTTAGGGGGTCCTACTAAATTGAGACAACAAGCGTCAAGTTGAGACAACTTGAGACAACAACCCAATAACTTGCGTCAACAATTACAAGGTTTTTTCACTTATTTTTTTCCAATTTAATACCCGGGTAACTATGAGAAAGTTTAATTTAGGCCTAGGCCTATAGGCCTACATATCTTCTGAGAGTTTGAATGCATTTGGAACAGGGCCAACGAAGATATTGATCATTTAATTTTAGCGTCCACAAAATGCCTGCCAAGTGCAGATAGACTTGGTTCATTCACCTGCCACCAGGGGTGCCAGCGACCGGCTGCCATTTTGCAGAGTCGGCGGACGCGATTTTGTGCAACAAAATCATGAAAATATTGATCGATATCTTCGTTGGCCCTGTTCCAAATGCATTCAAACTCTCAGGGTTTGACATAAGCCAAGGCCATTTTCCAAAACACCCTTGCTGGCCCTCTATTCTAATCCAAAGTGATTGTTGTCCAAGGTCATGGATGGTCAATTTCAGCTAGACCCAGTTTATTATCACATTAATCAAACATGTCAAATGAAGGCACACAATAGGCCAAGGGTCAGCCAGCCATGGCCCTGGACACTTTAGAGGGCCAGCAAGGGTGTTTTGGAAAATGGCCTTGGCTTATGTCAAACCCTGAACTCTCAGAAGATATGTAAATTGAACTTTCTCATAGTTAATTGGCAAAAAATAAGTGAAAAAACCTTGTTGACGCAAGTAATTGGGTTGTTGTCTCAAGTTGTCTCAACTCATGAACTTGACGCTTGTTGTCTCAATTTAGTAGGACCGTCATTTAGGCCTAGGGCCTAGGAGGATATCGTCAACTCCTGACCTCCTATAGTTTTAGCAGTAGGCCTATGCAATTTGGTGTATTTAATTTTAGGCCTACTACTAGGCCTATTTTTTATTAGGCCTCCAAAACAGTCCACAATTTTCATGATGTAGGTGTGTAGGGCCTATATTATGTCGAGCGACAGTCTTTGATTCAGTTAGCTTTCAGCCAGAAACTTAGCAGAGGCCCGTATTCTTAAACCCTCCTTTAAATGGGCCTATAAAGGTAGACCTTTATTGTGACTTCCTTTACTGAGGAGTTGCTTTGCTAAAGGCTCCTTTAACAAATGGTATTCAAGAACCACACTTTAACTTCCCTTATGTAAAGGGCGCCCTTTGCCACAAAGTTGGATACTACATGTACTACAGACCAACCCACATTTAAAGGCCTCCTTAAGGCAAAATAAAGCATTTCCTGTAATGAAGGAAGGTTCTTGAACCGACTCAACCTTTGCTAAAGGGAGGTACATTGTACCTAAAGTCGTCCTTTGACCCGAGATAAAGGGCCGTATTTTAGAACGTTCCTTAACATTAAGGTCCACCCTAAATCTATTGTTCTCAATGGTTTTACAATAGACTTAAGGTCGACCTTATCGTTAAGGAACGTTCTAAAATACGACCCATAGTTTGATTCTTGAAATAAAATTTAGCTAACGGTTGACTTAAAGTCTTCCTTAACACTCAAGGAACGTTCTAGAATACGGGCCTTAGTAACTTAGTAATTTCATGTTAAGTGTTTTTCTTTCTTCTCTTCAGGGAACTCGGCAAGCAGTCCCTGTAATAAAGAACATCACAGATAAAACTTCTCACCATGTCCGACTCCAAGGACGAGAAGGGTGAAGATGAGAAGGTATACGGTGGCTGTGAAGGCCCTGATGCCATGTATGTGAAGCTCATCTCTTCAGATGGCCACGAATTTATTGTCAAAAGAGAACATGCACTCACATCAGGAACTATTAAGGCGATGTTGAGTGGACCCGGTAAGTTCTGCTCATATGATATTCGATAGTTTAGTGCTTGATACATGTATGTAGCATTAGCTTCTCATAGAACAAAGATAGGAGCCTTGAGGTGAATGACTTAAATGACTGTGAACATTTAACATTAACTTGACAATTATTTGTATTGCCTACAAATACATCTTTGCCATCCACTCACCCGAAGAAATGAAGATCTCAGAATCATATTATTGGAAATTACCGGTACCTGCTGTGTGGTCTGCAGCAGATGTTTCTGAGAAAAACGTCTTGCCTCGGATATACATGTGTGCATTGTGTGACTGTGAGTGTGGATTAGAGCTTGTTCAGATTTTCTGGTCAGTGCAGAGGTCATGATTCATACATAGTATTCCACAGGAATACAATTTATCGAAAACTTTCTTTCCACATTTCAGGACAGTTTGCCGAAAATGAAACAAATGAAATAAATTTTAGGGAAATACCGTAAGTTATCAAACTTATTTGGAACTGTGACCTCAACTACATGTAGGAGTAAGTACTACATTTACTATAGTCATTGGCCTCCAGAGAGAGAAAAAATCGATCTCATCCCGAGATAAAATGATTCTCACTTGTCCCTAAAATGAGTTTCTTTTGCTACTCGAACCCAGAATGAGACACCAATTTTCTCCGGCTGATGCCCTCTTGCATTGACTGGAGACAACTGCAACTGGAGTCACATTCTGAAGGAGACACCTTGAATTGATATCAAGTAGAGACAAAATTAACTCATTTTGAGTTTTCTCAGTTCTCCAGTGGATGGGACAGGGCATCAGCTGGAGAAAATTGGTGTCTGATTTTGGGGACAACTCAAGTCTTGGAAAACAAGGGGAAACGAGGGGAAACAAAATCTGCTCATATGAGGAGCTCGGTGGTGTAGTGATTCTGGTCTCCGGTCAGATGGTCCTGGGTTCGAAACCCACTGGGTGTGAAACGTTTTTTTATATGGAATCATTTTATCTCGATGAGATGGATTTTTTAGGCTCTGTGTTTGACCTCGACAGCCAGAAGGGCGGTTAGCCTTCTGTTAGACAGCACCCGACCCATTTGAGAACTTACGATTTTCAAAAGGGATCACAGATGAGGATGTGATTTGCTTACGTCACGCCATAAAAATGGCCAAGAATCATATCGACCATGTCGACTAAAACCATCCCATTAACAGACACTCCAACCCCGGCGGCCTGTCATCAGACCAAACTAGTGGCTAAAACTAAGAGCAGCCTGTGCAGGCTATCAAGGGGCAATTAGGCGGAAGGTGCACCGCTCGTTTCGGTCAGCGAAGCCGAATGTACGGGCTCCACTGACTGGACACCGATGGTGGCCCATCGAGCTCTAAGGGCTATGCTAGTAGGTTCAACCATGCCAGACAGGCCTTAGGGTGAAAGTCTTTCGGTTTTCTCCAGGAAGTGTAAGGAATGGCCAAAGAAACCACTGCTTCTCTTGAGAGAAGTCCGTCCGCGGGTAATTGGATTTCTAAAGTGGGCTTTTTCATTCAAAGTGTGCGTCGAATAATCGACAAGCCCGACTTTCTCGTATCGGTATCGTTGAGTGCCTTCACCGATATCACACGCGGACACAAAAAAAACATTTTGGTGATTGGCCCATGGATGTAGACGTCATCATAGCAACGACGACAGCCATGCTAAGACGTCGTGGTTGTTCGAGCGCGGCGGAAAAAATGACAGAGACGCAGAAGGTGAAGAGATAAAAATCATTGCCGAACGGTCGATGAGAGTGAATAAGGCATCGTGATCGCAGCAAGCCTGGGGAGACAGCGCCAGCGGGCATCCAGCTGAACTTTACTGAGCAACAGCCTATTTCTCGATGTTGTTATTATAAAACTACAAAACCCACCAATAGCTGTCTTAATTTTGTTTGTAATGGAAACATTAGAGTTTCGAGTTTTTTTAGTGAGGTGAGGTGATGATGTCAGCAGGGAAGGATGTTTGGTTGATTTCGAGATGACGCTTCTCTGTCTCTCAGTCATGGTGGACGGGCGTGTCCAGCGATTTGAATTTTCGCGCTGTGAACTTCATGAGTCCGTCAGGTTTTCGCAGATCCATGAAAGAACGTCGTTTAACGCACACCGTGGCGAACCTACTGATTAACTACTCTGTTACTTAAAAAGCATCTACAATCTTAATATTCCTCTACTATTTGAGTTTTAGTGCGTATCGAAGAATTAGTGCCGATCGGCGGCTAAAATCAATGAAATGAATGGGAAACGCAGTTACTGTCACGTGACCTCAGTATGTTGCCTCATCCGGGACCTTTGTTACAGGTTGATAAGGGACATCCACGCTTGCTACGGTACGATTTATGTGATTTCCGCCGGCTTTTTGGCGACGAAGGTCAATTATTACCTCCTGAAAGATACCTTGTTAATTACCCAAGGCATCAATTGAATGAGAGTAGGTTCGAACGAATGAATTTTTCATCAGCAAGTGTCAAATTCTGCGATGCATGTTTGTTGGGCACGGTAGCCATGTTTCCATTGTAGCCAATGCATGTGCATGCCCTCATGACACATGCACATCGTCGTGTGCATACATGTACATGGCTTGCATGCATATCAGTCTCCATGCATCGGGCTTTGCTTCATCACCAGAAATTGTCAATGACGACATCCCATCACAATTGGATGTCACCTGACTTGGCTGATCTACTGCTGTTGTTGGTTAGGAGATGACTCAGATAGGCCTAGGCCTAGGCCTAGCCAGGCCTAGAATGCTAGAATAGATTTGACTCAAATTATTTAATTTTAGGCCTGGCCCTCTCTTCCGATCCTACCGTAAAAATAAAATTATCATTTTAGGCCTAGGGCCTAGGAGTAGGCCTAGGAGGATATCGTCAACTCCTGACCTCCTATAGTTTTTAGCAGTAGGCCAATGCAATTTGGTGTATTTAATTTTAGGCCTACTAGGGTAAATCAGGTAGTGGTCGGACACCTAAGCCATTTCCGGCATAGAAACACACTGCGCATGCCTGACATGCAAACTGATGGCTGAGAATGAAAGCTAGCTCAATCAGCCTCTGTTTGAAACTGGGTTGGGTCAATCTACTTCCTGTTTAGGGGTGTGAAGGGTACTTTTCCAGGAAACGATAACCTGGTAGTAGTCGGACGGGTCAGTTAGTTATCGGACAGCGAGTTTTCGAGTACGATTTATGGCAGGTAAGGAGCATAATATTCCACATGTTTTGTTTGAAAGAGATTTTATTTATGATGCAAAATGTAACAGACACAACTTCGTCACCCCTCAGTAAAAGTGGTATCACCCCGGAGCATGCTGTCCGACCACTGCCGAGCAAATTACCACTTCTTCAAAAAAACACCAAAATCGACGATAACCATTGGATTACAGTTGGAATATGCATGAGAGGTAATTTTTCTGATCAGAAATATCCATTAATAACTTTTTTCACCATAAAAATCCACTTTTCTTTGCGCAGAATTTTGTTATGGCGTTTGTCCGACCACTCCTGGCGTCCGACCACTGCCTGATTTACCCTAGGCCTAATTAGGGCCCTAATTTTAGTAGGCTAGGCCCACTCCTTTATATACTATGTATGTGCAGTGATAGCTATCATGACATGTACTAGGCTAGGCCACCGTGCATGTAGCCTGTATGTAGCTGCAGTGTGTGGGATGCCAGTCAGTGAGTGCAAAACACCAAAATCGACGATAACCATTGGATTACAGTTGGAATATGCATGAGAGGTAATTTTTCTGATCAGAAATATCCATTAATAACTTTTTTCACCACAAAAATCCACTTTTCTTTTCCCAGAATTTTGTTATGGCGTTTGTCCGACGACTCCTGGCGTCCGACCACTGCCTGATTTACCCTAGGCCTATTTATTAGGCCTCCAAAACAGTCCACAATTTTCATGATGTATGTAGGTGTGTAGGGTCTATTATGTCGAGCGACAGTCTTTGATTCAGTTGGCTTTCAGCCAGAAACTTAGCAGAGGCCCGTATTCTTAAACCCTCCTTTAGGCCTAAATGGGCCTATTGTGACTTCCTTTACTGAGGAGTTGCTTTGCTAAAGGCTCCTTTAACAAATGGTATTCAAGAACCACACTTTAACTTCCCTTATGTAAAGGGCGTCCTTCACCACAAAGTTGGATACTACTACAGACCAACCCACATTTAAAGGCCTCCTTAAGGCAAAATAAAGCATTTCCTGTAATGAAGGAAGGTTCTTGAAACGACTCAACCTTTGCTAAAGGGAGGTACCTAAAGTCGTCCTTTGACCCGAGATAAAGTTTGATTCTTGAAATAAAATTTAGCTAACGGTTGACTTAATGTCTCCCTTAACACTCAAGGAACGTTCTAGAATACGGGCCTTAGTAACTTGGTAATTTCATGTTAAGTGTTTTTCTTTCTTCTCTTCAGGGAACTCAGCAAGCAGTCCCTGTAATAAAGAACATCACAGATAAAACTTCTCACCATGTCCGACTCCAAGGACGAGAAGGGTGAAGATGAGAAGGTATACGGTGGCTGTGAAGGCCCTGATGCCATGTATGTGAAGCTCATCTCTTCAGATGGCCATGAATTTATTGTCAAAAGAGAACATGCACTCACATCAGGAACTATTAAGGCGATGTTGAGTGGACCCGGTAAGTTCTGCTCATATGATATTCGATAGTTTAGTGCTTGATATATGTATGTAGCATTAGCTTCTCATAGAACAAAGATAGGAGCCTTGAGGTGAATGACTTAAATAACTGTGAACATTTAACATTAACTTGACAGTTATTTGTATTACCTACAAATACATCTTTGCCATCCACTCACACGAAGAAATGAAGATCTGAGAATCGTATTATTGGAAACTACCTGCTGTGTGGTCTGCAGCAGATGTTTCTGAGAAAAACGTCTTGCCTCAGGATATACATGTGTGCATTGTGTGACTGTGAGTGTGGATCAGAGCTTGTTCAGATTTTCTGGTCAGTGCAGAGGTCATGATTCATACATAGTACTGTAAAGCAGGAAAATTTCGCGTGCAGGAAATTTTTGCGAATTTCGCGAGAGTGTATGAGTCGCGAAAATTTCCTGTCGCGAATATAAATACATGCAAGTGATAAATATAGACCGTAAAAAAAAGTGTGAAAAGTGGCAGAGACTCGCGAAAATATCCTGCCGCAAATATGTCTATAATTCTTGATTCGCGAACATTTCCAGCCGCGAAATTATCTTGCTTTACAGTATTCCACAGGAATACAATTTATCGAAAACTTTCTTTCCACATTTCAGGACAGTTCGCCGAAAATGAAACAAATGAAATAAATTTTAGGGAAATACCGTAAGTTATCAAACTTATTTGGAACTGTGACCTCAACTACATGTAGGAGTAAGAGTTCCCTATTGCCCCAGAGATCGCCCTAGAATTACTAATGGCTGCCAACTTCCTCGACTGTTAATGGGCATCATGTTAGATTTCAATTAGTGTTTGGACTGGACTTATAAAATTTTAGGCAATTTTTTTAACAATTAAACTTTACCTGTAGTCACAACTTCGTCTATAGGTTTGTCTCATATTCTCCCATTAAGAGATGTTTTTGGTCCAATATCTACAAATGTTGTACGTAGTCTGCTTCATGTAATGACTGTATCACATAATTGTTGGTGTTATTGGCAACAGATATCTTGTAAAACAGGTCAATGACTAAAAAGTTTAACTAGATGCATAAAAGAGAGGAAAGTTGTAGATTTGTAGCGGTGTTGGAACAACTTAACAGGTTAAAATGACAGATTGCCTGTAACTGGCATTCTTGTTAGGTGGTTTCTATAGAGATGGTCCTGGTCTGCATATTATGTATACATAAAAACCCTTTTTAATTGTAAATAGTCTGTGATGATGTAGTGCACAGTGATTAGAACCTGTGCAGGATTTGAACAACTGGCGTTGGTCCAGTACAGTAATGGCGTGCGGTTCCATTTCATAGCATATTCGTTATTGTTGTCTTTACTTGAATATATTTATTCAGCAGCTTCGCTTCACTCTACATGCTGTCTAGCAATTGATAAGAATGGCGACCTACTTGAGTTAGTATCTAGTTTGCCGACTGTTTGTGACTCGTCAGAGAATCTTCAAAATGATAACTTAGATATTTAATCATTCTTCAGGAATGGGGAGGTAGCCTAATTTTTTCTACCATTTGATGGCGCTGCGACCGTATCCACTTTTCCACTGTGACGTTGTACAGAACGTCAACGTCACACTGCCGTGACGTTGTGGCTTCATGCTCGCACCGCACATTGCCACAGAGATGACGTCCTGAAGACAATGAAAAGGCCTGATTTGGTCGCAGCGACATCTTTCCATGGAGAAGTGGCGACCCCCTCATTGAATTGTGACGAGTGGACGTGTTCACATCCATCTTGAAACCTTCGTTCACTCTGGTGCACATGCGTTTAATAAATTAGAAACTGTATGACTAATAAAAGTAAAATTATCGATACACTATACACTGGCGAAGGGGACATCAAATAGAATATGCTGGGCCTAATCTGTACTTTTTCATCCTCTCCTATTCTTCATCTTAATAAGTGAAAACTTAACACTTCCGAGATAAGGTTGCGAGTTCCCCCTTGGTTTCTGGTTAGTTCAGGGCGTATGCCAGTTTTAGAGTGAAAGCAACTTAACTTTTGTTCAATTAGTGATTTGTTTTCCCCATTTTAAGACACGATATCCATGGTTTGAATTACATCAGTGTTATTATGTTCTGTTTCAATTGTCAGTTGATGTACGTGTGATCCTCTGCATGTAAAAAAGACAATTATACTTGGAAGAAGGAACAAATTTTCGTAATGAATAACCAGCCCATATAGAGGTTCTTCATGTGACGTCACATTTCCATGACAACACGATGCCGTCATATTGGCTGTCAAAATGTCAAGCAATGTCACGGCATGAACACAGCTTCGACACACTGATCCTGATGTCAGAATGTCATGACGTGACAATTTTGACATCGCAAGCCATTTGATGGCCAACGTGACCGATTCTTTGCAGTCACATGGCCATTGTGACATCAGTTAAGAACCTCTATTGAGAGATGTTGCTTAGAAATACTGAGTGAATTATGTACCTTTGCTGTCATTTGCTAGAGTTGGTTTGTGTGCAGGATAGTTGCTCACTGGTTGTTCATCATGCACATGTTCAGAACAGACTGCTCACAGATGGTTGAAGGTAAATGCTATCATTCTTGTTTGAATACCTGCAAGCTTTAAACCTCCATTGCCTGTTCTTGCATGGGTCATGGAATATACTGAGACCCATCACTTGAACTGGGAATGCACCGTTTCTGTTCGTCATTTACAGGAAAGAACAATGTCGATACTAGTATAAGTCGTGAAAGCCTGAAGGGCTTAACAATGATGTTTCATTTATTCAAAATGTTTAAATCTTTTGCTTTTCTGCTCCAAATATTCTGACTCAGACTATTTATGTGTCTTGTGAGGATTTTGGTGGCAAATTCGACAACAGCTGGCTTGATTCTCTATTAAAGAGAATGGACAATGAAACTGGTTTTGTGCGACCAAGGTGTTGTCGATTCTTAGTTTGTGAACAAACAATGGTAAATTTCAGTACAGGATCACTCATGATCAGTGTCCCCTGGGAATGCTTGGGAAATTAATGAGGTGTTTTTGATTTTGCTGAGAAACATCTATATGCATCGCAGTCCATTCTCTTTAAAAGATACCAATGTCTTATTTCACGTTTCAGCGAGATTTCTCGGGTCACTAAATGACCAGTATATATGTGTATGGTGTATGTTATCTCCACTTTCTCCTGTTTTTTTATTGATGTTTAATGTCCTTCAGTACATGTACATATTATTTTATTACACATACATGTAACTGTAGCTCTCACAATCATCTGATATGTTGATGGTGACATGGCGTATATGAAATGGACAGACTCAATCCAGTTGTACTGGTCTCAAGATCATACGACTCCGAAACTAATATGGTTTTACCCACCTTGAGGCGGGATGTGTCGATTTTGTAAAGTGAAACATTTCTTGTGGACACTGCTGCCGAGAGGACATGCACTCAGAGTAAGTGGCAAACTGGTCGTTTCTTTGCCATCTGTGATCTTGACACCTCTACAGAACATCATTCAAGGGCGTCCGTAATTGAGAGATTCTGTTTTAGATTATCAGATTAGATTCAGGAAGATGCTGCAATTTTGGAATGTTCTCCCCTCGAAATGTGCAAGATACGCCTCTGTATCATAATTAATCCATGTAAATGTCCTCTCTTGCAGATCCTGTTGATGTCATCATTTTCTGATAATCTTTGCCAACAACATGCATGTAGTCCCATTGTTGGTTTAGCTACCATGGCACAATGCTTTAACACAAACATTGTAGTGGCCTTTATTCACGAAGCCTCAAAATTAGGCCATCTGTTTATGGACAGTTTATGTATGCAAATGTCTGTTACTTGTTCACAGTACTGTTCTTCTTCATTTAACGTAATGCTAGTTTCAGGTGAACTTACAAACATCAGAACCAATGGCACTTGTGCTCACCAACACTTAGCATTAGACAGTATATGTTACATTACTTCATGAATGTAAAAAGTGGACACAAATTTCAATTGGGTTATTTATTTATGTTGCAAAGAGCAAGGTTCACCAGTTCTCAGAGTAGCCAGGTTTATTGCCTTATCCCTGACGGACTGGAGGACACAACATGGGTTTATTCACCTTAGCAGTCCTGTACCTGCTATGAAAATAACTTTAATAAATCATTTTGTACATGTAAATAGCTGACGTTTCTTCTTCTCTTGTCTGGTGGTAGCTTGTCTCTCTATAATGTGTGCTACCTCATCTCTCTGCGACTTTTGTGTCCATGGAGGTCATGGTGATGGCTGGGATGAGTGTCTGTTGTGCATTTGGCTATGTTACTGAACAAGATGAGGATCTTGATTTGCCAGTCCCCATCACATCCTCCCATAGCAGGGTTTTCCCTCGAAGAGGTGCGCGGGTAAAACCCTGCCATGGGAGGATGCCTGATCAAGACCTCATTTGCCTGGGGTGGGACAATCACATCAACTGGGTAGAGAAAAGAGGGAGGAAAGAGAAAGGACCAGCACAACAAATTATCAAAATACTGTTCATGTTATCTTTAACAACATTTAGAAAGTTACAAAATGCAATTGAGTACAGTACATGTAGTGTGTTTACCAAGCTTGCATGAAACTACCACAGTAAAGAATGAAATCAGTAAGTTGAGACAAGTCATTACTATTACCGGTACTATAATTAAAAGAAAACATCTGGGCTCATATTCATAAAACCTTGCTAGGCTGTTGCCTGCTAAAGTGCCTAGTTTGTACAGCCCAATGTACACAACTAGCAACCAACTAAGCTAGCAAGGTTTTATGAATATGGGCCCTGAACACCAAGTTAGTTAAGCCTAAGGCTATGACAGAGGTCCTGATTATCAGGATGCCAATAGGCCAGATCCAAAATAAGGTGCTAATAAATAAATGCCTTTCAAGAATGTTCAGAACTCTAGGTCCCAACACAAAGGTTCATCTTCAGGCTCCTCCAAAGCCAAAACTTCTTGCTTCAAACCTACTGGTAGTAGGCAGAAGTTTTCATATTCATTTTTTTGTTCTGATGATATTATCATCAGAACAAAACTCAGAAATCAGAATCGGAATCAGACTCCTCGAAATCAAATTTATGCTTTTTATGGTACGGTTTCCTAGCACCTTCATTGGCAAGCTGGTCCGCCATTTCATTCCCGTGGATTCCTGAATGTCCTCGTACATGAACCTGAAACAGAACAAAGAAAATGCTAATAAATGAGTGAAAATCCTACTTAGCAGATTTGTTGCACAAGGGTATCTTACAAATGTGCAACAATCTGGCAAATGGTATCATGCAAATGGGCCGTTTGGAGTATCCTCCATTTTCCTGAAGATGAAATACAGCACTATTTTGAACGGTGTGTTCTTACATATTTCACCGTCATTCCTTTCTGTAATTGATCAAGTTCTTCAAAATCTTCTCGATTCTTCACATTTGTTCCATCTGTCAACTTCCACCCATTCCTTTTCCATTTGTGAATCCATTTTGTTATAGCTAAGAAAGAGAGAGGTCGGTTCTCGTAACATAGGATACACTGAAGCAACTATGATTATGATCTGACTGCTGGTTTGCCATGCCATGCCTGTTGAGAGAGGACTACTCAAACAATGAACTTCTGCAACTATATGGACGGCAGGACCCTTGTTCCCATCAACACACCGAGGAGCAAATCTCCTTCAAACATGATGGAACAGAAAAGTGTGGAAAAAGAGGTGTGGAAACAACTTACAGTTTATCAAGAATTGACTATCCGTATTAACTATCACAGAAGTTTTCCCCATTTGTTTAGCCTGTCTCAATGCTCTGCATACAGCCTAGCAACAATAATGATGAAAATATAAAAGTTTATGCAAGTGATAAGAAGTAAATAGAGCTCACCTCAGAAAGGTACATTAGTAGATGCTTGTAGCATAAGTATTCAGGACAATGTAATAGTGCAAAATGTGCTTGGGAAAGTATCAAAAGAGATTTGACACTTACATGAATTTCAGCCCTGTTATTTGTTTGTCGTCCTTGCAATCGAGCAGCTACATTACTGTAAATGACGAAGACAAAAGTTCAACCAAATAAAGAAAGCACACGAATGTGACAAGAACCAATCTGTCGAGTTCTAGAGACAACCTATTCACCAACGTCAGGATCTAACTCAAGGATACTCATGATGCTTTCCAACTAACGCCAGAATTTCTCAGTACCGGAAGTTATGAGCAGGGATTAGACATACTTTGGGTTGTCGGGCCCCCAGTAAACACCAATTCCAGCTGCAGCCTTTTTTCGTCCATTTGAATGACAACAACCGTCAGTGTAAACAATCACAGGGTCTTCAACTGCTGCAGCCAAATCAGCATCACTACCAGAAAAAAGATCTGAAATATAATTGATATCAGTGATTTGTCAGGTAAAATCTTCTGGGATGACTTGGAGGTTACAAGTTGATGTATCCTGTTGTGAGTCCATTTCTTACGATATCCAATTCTGATAGAGCCAATGAGGATTGCAAAACAGCAACTTTTACCTGATTCTTCATCCTCCATTGTTTTGCGTCTTTTATTCGCCTTCTTCATATCAGGCACTCGTTGACGCTTTCCTTGACTAGTGTGTAATGGAGTCTGATCGGTAGTGTCTTCTTCTTCCAACTGTTGTTGTATGCCAAGAGCCAAACTGTGCAATCTCTGCATTTCCAGTGAAATTGTATCCAGCTTCTTAGTAAGCTCAGTTTTCTTAGCTTTCTTTGTATCATTTTTTCCAAAAGGCACTGGAACAACCAAAGTTATCAGAAAAGTTTATTGTTTACTCTACAAGTTTACTGTACAAAAACAGCTGTGACTAAATGCAACAGTATTAGAGGTCAGAACAGGACCAAGCCATCTGTCATGTACTATCCTTGATAATGATAATGTGTCAAGCAAATCATAAGTAGGAAAGAGCTGGGTGGTGACACTCACCAGGCTGCTGATAAGCATGATTACCAATACCAAGTGTTTTACTTTCAGGGAGTGTATCCAGTAGAATAGTCTTTTTAAATTCTCCAGATTTCTTTTTTGCTTGCTGTACAGGGATTCCCGGTTTCTTCACTTCTTGAGGAGGGGCCCCAGCATGAACAAATGACAAGGCATCTTCTTTAGTTGAAAACTTTTTGTATTTGGCACCAGAAAATCCTTTGACTTGTTGCTCACATTCAGCCCTAGAAACAGAATTGGCTATATATAGCAGATAAAAGTTCAGAGTTTGGTGTCAGTCAACCAATCTGACAACATCCTTATGTAAGATTCCTTTAGCCTATCCCTACTGGAAGGCCTATGGTAGTTTTAAGCGACAACCCCTCATCAATATTGTACAATGAATGCCTGTTGTGCTGAGCAATCATTGCATTATGACGATGATGTCACGACAATCGGATGGAATGATGGTGGTGTGCACGTGGTTGCAAATGACATGTGGGGATTAGGCGGCCGGCCGCCTAGGCCTAGGCCTGATCGGTAATTAGGCCATGTAAAAAAACATAATTGGTTAGCATCCCCTCCCGCCATGGAAATCACCCCCCTCCTCAAAATTTTTTTTATTTTTTATTTTCAAAAAAATTTCAAAAACTGCCAAAAGAGTGATAAAAGAGTGATAAANGTTAGTTTTGGCACATCCGGCTTTTGGAAGTTGCTTTTATTGGCCATTGTTTACAAAAAATGCAGGCCATGCACAGGGCGATGCATTGTGAATGTACTGCGGGGGCGCTGATGGTTGGGCCTTTTCCGCTTCGCTGATTTTATGCTGATTAGCCATGTGCTAGGTGCGATAAGGCCTATGATGGTGGTGTGCACGTGGATTGCAAATGACATGTGGGGATCAGGCCTGCTAGGCCTAGCCTACTGTTGTCATGGTTGTTGCGACTTGCGTGTGTGCATATGATTATGACGTGTATACAAATATGTATATATAAAGATCCTATGTCATGGATGTGTACCTATCCTCTAGGCAGGCGCGCCTACTCACTCACTCACACTCAGCATGCTCAGTCAGTCAGTGCTGCACTGGTAGAGTATGTAGTGTACTGTAGTGTAGAGTGTGCACGTGCAGTGCCAAGTGCTCAGACATGTCAGACAGAGATACTAGCCAAAGAAGATAAGTTGATCTTAGTACCTTACCATGAATTGAATACGCCAGGACGACGGCCTCTGCTAACTGCATAAAACGGCATCTTGCAATGTAGTCTGTAGAAGGATAATGAAAGAAATTTCAACATTTTTCATTCCATTTTCCCGGTTTGATGGGCGCTGCCATATTGGAAATAGAAGATCTCGGAGCCTCGTGAATAAAAAAACTGATGTAAATACTTAATACAAAATCAATTAGATAAGTATTTCGTTTTAACTATACTTATTTGTGGATTTTTTACGATAAAAGAATATTAATAGTCGCGAATATAAAATTTCTCCCAAATCTCGTATCGACAGTCCGATCTCGTTCTCTTCTTCCGCCACCATCGTCAAGATGAGTGTGAGTAGCGATAGAAAGCAAAATAACCACGCATTTATGGTCGTATGAGCCACTGAACTAAAAAAATAGAAAGTTTAAATAGACAATGCGAAAGTAATCAAATCTATAAAGGCAGAAAATCAGCCCTACGTGTTTGACAAGTCAGTAGATGGAGGTCGATTGTGAAGGAGTGGGCCCTCTGCTGTGGCCTCGGTTTCCGTGCTTTCTGTCATGTCTGTAGGCCACTGTACACATGGTACATGCTGTACATGTGTAGGCTTGTGCATGTGGTGTTTGCATACGTACATTACATGCGTACACTCAACTGCACAATCCCCCCAGGCATGACAGCGTTATTGTTAATGATAGGGCCATATTGTTAGGATCATTCAGAGTTGGTTAGCTAGCTAGCTACTACCGTACGGCGTAGGCCTGCCTGGCCCTACCTAGCCTACTCTCCATTCCAAATCCCCTTGGCGCGAGGTTTATCAACGATAGCTCCGCAACGGCTGGGCCGATTTTGATGAAACATACGTCAGTTGACTTATCTTTCTTGGCGGTACAGCCATCATCACAGTCAATTTCCCGAAAAACGTGACAGAAAAAAGTTGTTTCACAAATCACCGTTTGTGCTGACGGCCGAAATGGCGGCCATTTTGAAATGACGCAATGCATCGCGCACGTGTAAACTGCACTGAACAGCATCGCGAAATGAAATGGGTTTTGAGAAAGAGATCCGTTATGCAGGCCTTACGCAAAAAATGAAGATAGCAGAAAGATACCGGCAAGAAAGACAAGTTTATTGATGTATGGTATGATGAATTTGGCCCAGCCGTTGAGCAGATATCGACCGAAAACCTCGCGCCAAGGGGATTTGGAATGAAGAGTAGGCTACTGTACTGTCTGTACGACGTACGTCGTAGGCCTAGACCGACGTCAGCAGAGACATCCGTCCATGACACATCACAGACACAGTCACAGTTAGTTAAGGCCTACGTGGTTACAGTCGTGTAGAGTGTAGGGATTATCGATTCAGTTTGTCTTGTTTATGCAAAAATGCTGACATAGGCCTATTTCTTTTTTATTGTCTGACTTTTTTTTGACAGGACTGTCATAGGCCTACCCCAAAGGTCTAGTGTTACGGTAGTGTTGTGTTGTCCATAGCATAGGATGACATAACATCATTTTGTTGCCCCTCACCCTGGCTCTTTCTGTCAATGTTGAAGTTGCATTCTGGAAACCATGAATAGGCCTCAGCCAGAGAGACATAATATGGGTAAACCATAACGTACCAGGCAATAGCCGTCAATGTCATATCGTAAAAGAAGCTATGCCTGGTCGATATGGTTACCATAACTAGCAAAAATGCTGACATATTTCTTTTTTATTGTCTGATATTTTTTTTGACAGGACTGTCATAGGCCTACCCCAGGCAAAGGTCTAGTGTTACGGTGTTGTGTTGTCCATAGGATGACATAGCAACATCATTTTGTTGCCCCTCACCCTATGACATAGCAACATCATTTTGTTGCCCCTCACCCTGGCTCTTTCTGTCAATGTTGAAGTTGCATTCTGGAAACCATGAATAGGCCTCAGCCAGAGAGACATTCCACCTGCTGACCATTCTATCCAACAATTCCATGATAAATGCAATAATGAATGAATGTTGTTGTTTGTTCCAGAATGTGAAAATTGTCAAGCCTGGAGGCGAAAAGCCTGACGAGTTCGAACAGTCAATCGCTCAGGCTATCCTTGAACTGGAAATGAACAGCGACCTCAAGAGTTCATTGAGGGAGCTGAACATCACAGCAGCCAAGGTGCAGTATTATGTAATTAAATAGGGGGGGGGAGAAGATTTTGGCATTGGTTGTTGAGCAGCCCTGTTTGTTAACCTAATTAAGTATTCTAAAATACCTTGGTATCTCATGTGTAAGTTTGAAATGGATAATGTCTCATTCGGGTGTTGCAAAAATGCCGTCCAAACCCTTGGCGAATCGCCTCGGGTTTGGACTACATATAATAGCTCCACCCTTGGAGGTTTGGTGTCGCAACCAAGAATGTTACCCTTTGCCCTCCAAAACTATCTAAAGCCCTGGAATAGGCCTAGCTGTTCATATGCGTTGCCTCATTTCAGGAAATTGATGTTCAAGGCAAAAAAGCCATCATCATCTTTGTGCCTGTGCCACAGTTGAAAGCTTTCCAGAAGATCCAGACTAGGCTTGTGCGGGAACTTGAAAAGAAATTCAGTGGAAAGCATGTTGTATTTATTGCCCAGAGGAGGATTCTCCCCAAGCCTACAAGGAAAACAAGGACAAAGAGCAAGCAGAAAAGGCCAAGGAGGTAAGATAGAGGCAGTGAAATGTGGGCGAAGTCTGTCTATGGAGTTAGTAATTGGAATCACATTGCCACAGTCTAGAGATTTTATGCTTTGTATCATAGAAGTGCTACAAGCTTGCTCTGTGTTCTCATCTCGATGAAGTCTAATAGCACAAGCCAACTGATTGTCATCTCTTGGTTTCAGCCGTACTCTGACGGCCGTCCATGATGCTTTCTTGGAGGACTTGTGCTATCCAGCAGAATGTGTTGGCAAAAGGATTAGAATAAAGCTCGACGGTTCACGGCTCATCAAGGTTCACTTGGACAAGACACAGCAGACAAATATTGAACACAAGGTAACATTATATGTGAAGTTTTTAATCATGATGCATCTCATTTTGTAGTCAGTGACTGTTGGTATACTTCAAGATATGACGACGAGGTGACGAGTTCAGGCCTCTCAATTACATGATGATTACAGCATTTAACGCGGTAATAACTTGGCAAGGTGCCCAAATTATACCCTTAAAAAAGGTGCCCAAATTAGGTCAACAGGCACTGATATGCCCGAACAGGCATGTGTGATATGCCTGTTGAGTCCACTGCTTATAGTTTGGCATTGTGGAACCCTTTAGCCAAGCTAAAGGACATATATTTTGGAAGCCAAGATTCCATGTAAGCTGTTTAGACGGGTTTGGCTTCCAAATGTCCATTGTGCGTGGGCGCATGGTTGTCACCTTGATTAAAATGGGGTGCCCAAATTAGGCTGGAAGAATACTGGGTGTACTGTAATGATCAGCATGTAATTGAGAGGCCTGGAGTTCTTGGTTTACTCCGCAAGCTCAGCTTCCGGAGTCGATTTTTTCACACTCTGGCCTTGCACAGGTTCGCCACTCGAGTGTGAAAGGCTTTGCCTTTTTGGTCATTAAGTCAGAGGTACGCATTATCTCTAGATCTTTCTGTACCTCATTCTTTATCTTAATGCAACATTCTGTCTTATTTTTTCAGCTCGATACATTCACCGCTGTGTACAAAAAACTGACAGGGAAGGATGTCGTGTTCGAATTCCCAGATTTTGTCCTGTAAATTAAGATGAATGAAAAAAAAATGTAATTAATAAAATGATGCCTTAGTGATTATTTCTTGATTGGCTACAAGTCAATGTACATGTGATGATAAAACTCAACTTAAACATTCTCTAACTCTAATCTTTGACCTTTAGTTTATGCAGCCATTGGGCCAGTTGATCCCCCCAAGATGTTGTCCTGGAGTGATGGGGACAGTGCATTCAGCTGGCCTAGTTCAGAGCTGAGCAGTACCTCTTTTTGAGTCCGAATCATGGGTCTGGTAGCCACATCGCTCCTCCTTTCACCACCTTGTATCGATTGGTCAGAAATGAATGATTTGACAGACCAGCTTCTGTACGACCACTTACCAGAGATGGTATGGTATCTTTCCAGGGGTGAATCCAGGATTTCCAGAGGGGGTGGTGCCTCCCAGAAAAGTTCTTAAAATGGGATGCCAAAATGCATTTTCCAGGCATCTGAGGCACAAAAAATCCATCACTTGGCCGCAATAAAGGGGAGCATGCCCACTGCACTCCCTAAATCTGCCACTGCTATCTACAATCTATCAAAAGAAGTTGGATAGGACAAGAAATACACAAGCCTGCCGGCCTTGGAAGGTTCACTTGGACAAGACACAGCAGACAAATATTGAACACAAGGTAACATTATATGTGAAGTTTTTAATCATGATGCATCTCATTTTGTAGCCAGTGACTGTTGGTATACTTCAAGATATGACGACGAGGTGACGAGTTCAGGCCTCTCAATTACATGATGATTACAGCGTTTAACGCGGTAATAACTTGGCAAGGTGCCCAAATTATACCCTTAAAAGGTCAACAGGCACTGATATGCCCGAACAGGCATGTGTGATATGCCTGTTGAGTCCACTGCTTATAGTTTGGCATTGTGGAACCCTTTAGCTAAGCTAAAGGACATATATTTTGGAAGCCAAGATCCCATGTAAGCTGTTTAGACGGGTTTGGCTTCCAAATGTCCATTTTGCGTGGGCGCATGGTTGTCACCTTGACTAAAATGGGGTGCCCAAATTAGGCTGGAAGAATACTGGGTGTACTGTAATGATCAGCATGTAATTGAGAGGCCTGGAGTTCTTTGGTTTACTCAGTAGAAATGTTGGCTCCGCAAGCTCAGCTTCCGGAGTCGATTTTTTCACACTCTGGCCTTGCACAGGTTCGCCACTTGAGTGTGAAAGGCTTTGCCTTTTTGGTCATTAAGTCAGAGGTACGCATTATCTCTAGATCTTTCTGTACCTCATTCTTTATCTTAATGCAACATTCTGTCTTATTTTTTCAGCTCGATACATTCACTGCTGTGTACAAAAAACTGACAGGGAAGGATGTCGTGTTCGAATTCCCAGATTTTGTCCTGTAAATTAAGATGAATGAAAAAAAAAGTAATTAATAAAATGATGCCTTAGTGATTATTTCTTGATTGGCTACAAGTCAATGTACATGTGATGATAAAACTCAAATTAAACATTCTCTAACTCTAATCTTTGACCTTTAGTTAATGCAGCCATTAGGCCAGTTGATCCCCCCAAGATGTTGTCCTGGAGTGATGGGGACGGTGCATTCAGCTGGCCTAGTTCAGAGCTGAGCAGTACCTCTTTTTGAGTCCGAATCATGGGTCTGGCAGCCACATCGCTCCTTCTCCTTTCACCACCTTGTATCGATTGGTCGGAAATTGAATGATTTGACAGACCAGCTTCTGTACGACCACTTACCAGAGATGGTACCCGGTATTGTAACTTTCCAGGGGTGAATCCAGGATTTCCAGAGGGGGTGGTGCCTCCCAGAAAAGTTCTTAAAATGGGATGCCAAAATGCATTTTCCAGGCATCTGAGGCACAAAAAATCCATCACTTGGCCACAATAAAGGGGAGCATGCCCACTGCACTCCCTAAATCTGCCACTGCTATCTACCATCTATCAAAAGAAGTTGGATAGGACAAGAAATACATTATGTGACCAGTTGGGCACTTCTCAACCATCAGAGTGACTGCCAGTTCTGTTTTGCACCTGTTAATTACCGTAAGCAGTATTGAGGGTGGATGATGGTCAAGTGTCACATTTTTCATTGTCACTTTTCCAGGTGGTGGCCACAGTTGTCACACAAGTTACCCTTAAATACAACCTACTGGTATTGGGTGTTTTTGGCAGAAAAACAATGAACCATGTACAGGAGTTGTTTCATAGTTATTTCTGCTCTGCCAGATGGCAGCACTTGCCTGATCGTCTGCTATGCACATGCAACAGGGCCCCAACACACTCCTTAATTTTTGGGTACACATGTGCTTGTTCCTGAGTTTGAAAAGGACCCCCTATGGAAGGAACCAAGGGAAATTTTCCACATCTTTGTGCGGGCTTTTTTCATCCAATTAGTCCCCTGATGGAAAGAACCTAGATATTTTCAACCCTTTTTCGGGAGGAACGAAATGAGACTTGGATATGATGCACTACACGAGGTACTCACTTTATCATTTATAGGATAACTCTTCGCTGGGATTGAGAATAGGACTTTCATACCCTTTTTATTATTTTTTTACTTTTTGACCCCCTTTTTAAGAATTTTGTTGGAGAAAAGTCATTCAAAGAATTCATTCAGGAATTTTTTCCCAAACAGTGCTGCCGAAAATGACCCCTTTTCCCGAGAAAATTGGAATGAGCATGCGGTATGGTTGACCCCTGAGTGTGTGTGGAGGAGAGGGGGGCATCAGGGTGACATTAGAACACCTTGTGTAGGAATACCACGACGTACAAAATGGTTATTTATCAAATGATTTGGAGTGCTTGGCATTTCTTTATTATGGTCAGATAAAGCAAATATCACATTATGATTTATCAGACTTGACAGTCTCTCCATGTATCCAATGTGCCAACCCTCCTGAAACAATAGGGGAAACACTGACACACGGAGATACCACCAGCAGACATTACACCTGTGGAGAGTGTGCCAATTGTGTGTCGTCACGACAAACAAACATTCTGATTGGTTGTTGGTCGTCATGTTGAAGTTCAACTACGGCCGTTCGTTTGCGTCAAAATATGAGTGGGGGCTAAAATAACACTCACTTTACTCCATTTTATCAATCTTATATCAACAATTCGACACTGTTTAATGGTATAGTAATATACAAAGAATCAATATACTTTGGAGTAGGTAAAATAAAAAGTGTGTGGTCGCCGGTGGAGGGTGTTTTGACCCGCCCTCCTCTGCATTCGGGTATTCCGTCGTCGATTCCGTGTATTCGTGTGTATCGGTGTATGGTAGGCGTACATTTCTGTACATGACATACATAGCCTAGCATTGGTATTGGACTTGAGAGGTGTGAACTTGGGATTCAAACTGGAGGATTTCTTAATACAAGGATCTTCAGTCGCCCTCAGTATGGCAGATGACAATGATATCATTGGGAGTGCGTCAGAGTACATCAAAGGTAAGGAAGCAATGGCATTTTTTTCACCCCCCCACGCGGCCAAATTTTTGGCAATTTTCATTTTTCAGCATGCCCAGCAATAGCATGGTGATGATTTTTTTAACCCCACCGACCAGTGCCACCGAGGTCATTCACGTCATTCAAAGCCGTAGGCGTAGGCCTGCAGTGCAAAGAATCACAAGCGGCCAAATGAGGTCGAGGGTTGACCTTCAATTCATCAGTGCCAAGCAATTTGATAACCTAGGCCTAATGCGTGAGATAAGCATCTCATCTTTACTCTCTATAATTTGGCCGAACTCGTAGCCGAGTTTGCTCCTTTCTCCACATAGATAGAGAAAATCTTGCTTGAAAACATCTATTGCTTTTCAGACCGTCTGTACTTTGCAACGTTGAGGACAAAACCAAGGTCAACAGCGCACACCCACTATTTCTGTATCGATGATGAACTGGTCTATGAGAAGTAAGCTGTGACTTGTTAATTGGTGCACTTTATCCATCCTGTGGTGAAATTACTGGTAAAGGAAACTGAGGGGTTTGTCATGTCTCTGGATTCAAAGCCAAAGGACTATGTTTGGACATAATACTAATAGGAAACTGGAAATCTGTAGAAATAACCATTTTTTCATCAGTAGCCTCAAGACAATATTAAAGCTTGGTGAAATTATTAAATTGTTTGCTATTGTGTTTTTCAGCTTCTATGCAGATTTTGGCCCCTTGAATCTGGCACAGCTTTATCGGTATTGCTGTAAACTGAATAGAAAACTAAAGGTTGGTATCAAGTTCTACAATGGTCCTCCTGTTAATTTTCATGTTTTTGTAGCTACCAGTTGCCATCTTCTTCACTGCAAGATTTTACTGACCGAGTCAAATACAACATGTAAAGAAATTATGTATTGACAAATTTCGCGAAGCTTGTGACCTCTAGCCAAAATCATGTTGTGGCCTGAAAGACTTTCCTGGAATCAAAGTTCTCCCCACAGTGCAGACTAGAAAACTTGTTCCGAACAGTGCTGTCCTTCAGTTTGAGTTAAGAATTTATTGATCTCAACCAGGTCAATACCTCATCCGTAACTATAGCAGTTGGTAGGCTACTTCCGTCTCCCTGACTGCATGTAAACCATTGATTATTTGATCAGTGGGGATGAGCTTTTCTAGCTGGCAGAGCTGGCACCTGATGTCTTTTATTGACTCACTGTATAATGTACTCAGTGCTGACCACATTTGTTTTCTTGTCCCACAAGACTAATCATGATAGTGGATGTGTTTCATTACAGAATTGCCATTATAGTTTTATCTGCGTTATTTTTTCCTTTGAACCGTGAACATTGGTGGTTGTTTTAAATGTACCTGAATATCCTAGAAATTCCCAAGGTCTACAGTGAACAAAACAGTTCCCAATTTTATCCTACATCTGTATGCTTGCTACACAGGCTGTTACATGTCACAAGGCCAATTGACATTAAACAAGACAGGCAAAACTTTCGGCATCTGTGATGGGGGTGGTGACCTACTTTTGTGGCTGCTTTACCGCTTTCTGCACCACTGTACAATGTTTTACTTAGGAAAAAAGGATGTTTGAATTTCTGTTCACAGGTGACATTTATGATGTGTTTTCACTGGGGTTAGATTTGTTCATGAAAATCACCTGACATGCCTGATGACTACTGTCCCAATATGTCACTGGTGTCGGTGTCACCCACAGAGAATGGGTTCAGTGGGCTAATTAACTGACTGTTTCTGTTAGTTTAGTAGATTGAAAACAATGTGGTACTGTTAGCCCTCTGATCTTCTTCAACAGTTTTCCCTTTGCAATGTTATATTATGTTTATCATCTGATACTGACAGAACTTCACTTTCCTTTTCCCTTCCAGTCTTTCTCATTAGCCAAGAAAAAAATAGTTCACTACACAAGTTTCGATGCAAGAAAACGTGCCAATGCTGCTACACTTATCGCGTCATATGCTGTAAGTACTGTTATGTGCAACCTCGCTATAATGAACCCTGTTTTAACGAACTCACGAATGAACATGTTTTGTGGGTGTCAAATTTTTTTGTCCATATCTGTTTTTTCAGCCCATGTCCAGTCAGGTTCAGGTTCAGTCACACTGATCACACCACAACAAACAACTCAACAACAAAGAATTTGCCGCCCAATTAACCAAACAATATTGTGGCATGACAACATGAATGTTGCTGAATATACCCCTGTTGCCCCGTAATTTTATATTTAAATTTTTTGGTCCACAATGGTCACTAATGTAAACAAACCGTGAAATTTTTGTGTTTTTATTTTTCGCGGTCATGGGCCGAAACGCGAACTTAAACAGCGCGAAAATACAAACCCTTATGCATTTTCCATTGAATTATGAAGGTAAACGTGGAAATTAGTCTTCGTGGTTTTCAAAAATGATAAATTCGCCAACTTTTAGTGTCACGAAAATTTACGGTTTACAGTATCTTATTGAGCCTAGTATAGTTTGTTTTCAATAGTCCACCAAACTTTTTATTTTCAGATAATTTATTTGAAGAAGACCCCTGAAGAAGCCTACAGGCCACTTGTTGCTGGGACAAATCCACCCTTTCTACCATTTCGGTAAGTACCGTAACCACTTCTTACTTCTGGATGAACAATTTGTTTTTACGTCTACATGTATCATTGCTATTCACTTCTTGATGTGTGTCATCAGTGCCTGGATACTGGCGGAATATCATATCCATATCATTGGCGTTTTGTACACACCTGTAGTGTGTGTTCAATGTTATATTAATGAGAAACTTGCAATTGAAATGTTTGTTTGAGTTCAGCCTCGGTAAGTCAGCATTTGACATTTTGCCAAGAGAAACTTGGCAGTGAATTCATTATTCTGTGTTTAATGATGATTTCAGGTTGTATTATTCTTGTTGTTCGTAGTGCTCATTAAAAATCACTGGAATTTGATGGCTGAGGCACTTACAGAACCCTCTTTCAGGTTTTGTACGTGGTAGTGATAGTCATATTACAAATTTAGCAACACTCTCAGGATCAGATACGAACTGCCAGCGCAGCATTGGTAATGAAACTACATCAGATATCTGCTTGAACATGTTGAAAGAAGGTGTCTTTTGATTCTTCATCCTGCAAAAGACAGTGTGCTGGTTCAGAGCTGGTTTTCTGATTCCATCACTGAGTCATTCAGGCATGTCATATCTCTACCTGCATTGTCCATCGTTGAAACATATTTGCTGCAAAGTTTAGCCCCTCTGGCTTGTCTGGTGTTAAGTTTGAGTTTAAGAATTCTATATGATGATATCCTGTCCACACATGTATGATATTACTTGTATTATTTGTTTTCTTAGCCAGACAAATTTTCATATTAAGATTTGGTTGAATTGTGTCTGCAGTATAAATATTTACTTGCAAAATTATTCATCTCTACAATGAAGATTAAGTAGGTACCGGTATATGACTGTGGTTCTTGAGTACTTTTCTCATACATCTACGAACCTCTTCATTGTGCTTACATGGCTTATGTGGTGGGCTATCAGTGTTTCTGCCAGGAATGTTTAAAAGGGGGGGACAAGGAGAAAATTTGACAGAATTCTTGGTCAAAAAACACAAATTTTGACTTTTTAAGGAGGGGACATACCCCCTGTATCCCCCCTCTGGCGGAAACACTGGCTATACTAGACCAGGGCCTGTATGCATAAAGGTGGAATAAGCTTATTCCAGGTCTAACTTCACGTTATAACATGACCTTGAATAAGCTTATTCCACCTTTATGCATAGATAGAAGTCCAGCAAGGTCGACCTGGTAGCTTAGGCTCAACTTTAATAGGCCTACATTATACTCTTATTACTGAACTGTATTGCATGAAGGTGAACCCTTGATTTTGTTGATGAATTTCTCATCATTACTATAACGAGATACATGTTACCTTCAAGGGCACAGTGTTTTGCAACTGCACGTTTTTTAAACACTCGTTTGTTTTCATTCTCCATACGCTGCAGCTGAATTACTAGGCAATTTCCATTCCAGTAAATAAAAAACTTGTTCCGAACAGTGCTGTCCTTCAGTTTGAGTTAAGAATTTATTGATCTCAACCAGGTCAATACCTCATCCGTAACTATAGCAGTTGATAGGCTACTTCCGTCTCCCTGACTGCATGTAAACCATTGATTATTTGATCAGTGGGGATGAGCTTTTCTGGCTGGCAGAGCTGGCACCTGATGTCTTTTATTGACTCACTGTATAATGTACTCAGTGCTGACCACATTTGTTTTCTTGTCCCACAAGACTAATCATGATAGTGAGTGTGTTTCATTACAGAATTGACATTATAGTTTTATCTGCGTTATTTTTTACTTTGAACCGTGAACATTGGTGGTTGTTTTAAATGTAGTTCTGAATAATCCTAGAAATTCCCAAGGTCTACAGTGAACAAAACAGTTCCCAATTTTATCCTACATGTTTGCTTGCTACACAGGCTGTTACATGTCACAAGGCCAATCAATTGACATGAAACAGGACAGGCAAAACTTTGCACCATCTGTGATGGGGGTGGTGACCTACTTTTGTGGTTGCTTTACCGCTTTCTGCACCACTGTAGTGTACAATGTTTTACTTAGGAAAAAAGGATGTTTGAATTTCTGTTCACAGGTGACATTTATATGTTTACACTGGGGTTACATATGGTTAGATTTGTTCATGTTCGCCTGACATGCCTGATGACTACTGTCCCAGTACCGTATATCACTGGTGTCAGTGTCACCCACAGAGAATGGTGTAGTGGGCTAATTAGCTGACTGTTTCTGTTAGTTTACTAGATTGAAAAAGATGTGGTACTGTTAGCCCTCTGATCTTCATCGACAGTTTTCCCTTTGCAATGTAATGTTTATCATCTGATACTGACAGAACTTCACTTTCCTTTTCCCTTCCAGTCTTTCTCATTAGCCAAGAAAAAAATAGTTCACTACACAAGTTTCGATGCAAGAAAACGTGCCAATGCTGCTACACTTATCGCGTCATATGCTGTAAGTACTGTGCAACCTCGCTATAATGAACCGTTTTAACGAACTCACGAATGAACATGTTTTGTGGGTGTCAAATTTTTTGTCCATATCTGTTTTTTCAGCCCATGTCCAGTCAGGTTCAGGTTCAGTCACACTGATCGCACCACAACAAACAACTCAACAACAAAGAATTTGCCGCCCAATTAACCAAACAATATTGTGGCATGACAACATGAATGTTGCTGAATATACCCCTGTTGCCCCGTATATAAATTTTATATTTAAATTTTTTGGTCCACAATGGTCACTAATGTAAACAAACCGTGAAATTTTTGTGTTTTATTTTTCGCGGTCATGGGCCGAAACGCGAACTTAAACAGCGCAAAAATACAAACCCTTATGCATTTTCCATTGAATTATGAAGGTAAACGTGGAAATTAGTCTTCGTGGTTTTCAAAAATGATAAATTCCCCAACTTTTAGTGTCACGAAAATTTCACGGTTTACAGTATCTTATTGAGCCTAGTATAGTTTGTTTTCAATAGTCCACCAAATTTTTTATTTTCAGATAATTTATTTGAAGAAGACCCCTGAAGAAGCCTACAGGCCACTTGTTGCTGGGACAAATCCACCCTTTCTACCATTTCGGTGAGTAACCACTTCTTACTTCTGGATGAACAATTTGTTTTTACGTCTACATGTATCATTGCTATTCACTTCTTGATGTGTGTCATCAGTGCCTGGATACTGGCGGAATATCATATCCATATCATTGGCATTTTGTACACACCTGTAGTGTGTGTTCAATGTTATATTAATGAGAAACTTGCAATTGAAATGTTTGTTTGAGTTCAGCCTCGGTAAGTCAGCATTTGACATTTTGCCAAGAGAAACTTGGCAGTGAATTCATTATTCTGTGTTTAATGATGATTACAGGTTGTATTATTCTTGTTGTTCGTAGTGCTCATTAAAAATCACTGGAATTTGATGGCTGAGGCACTTACAGAACCACACTTTCAGGTTCTGGTGGTATTTTGTACGTGGTAGTGGTAGTCGTATATTACAAATTTAGCAACACTCAGAATCAGATACGAACTGCCAGTGCAGCTTTGGTATAAATGAAGCTATCCGATGTGTGCTTGAAAGAAGTAACTTTCTTTTGATTCTTCATCCTGCAAAAGTGTGCTGGTTCAGAGCTGGTTTTCTGATTCTGTCACCAAGTCATTCAGCATGCCATATCTCTTTTTACCTGCATTGCCCATGGCGTCGTTGAATGTATTTGCTGCAAAGTTTAGCCCCTCTGGCATGTCTGGTGTTAAGTTTGAGTTTAAGAATTCTAAATGATGATATCCTGTCCACACATGTATGATATTACTTGTATTATTTGTTTTCTTAGCCAGACAAATTTTCATATTAAGATTTGGTTGAATTGTGTCTGCAGTATAAATATTTACTTGTAAAATTATTCATCTCTACAATGAAGATTAAGTAGGTATATGACTGTGGTTCTTGAGTACTTTTCTCATACATCTACGAACCTCTTCATTGTGCTTATGTGGTGGGGCTATCAGTGTTTCTGCGAGGAATGTTTTAAAGGGGGGGACAAGGAGAAAATTTGACAGAATTCTTGGTCGAACAAGATGACATTGTAAATGTCGAATGGTTCCCGATAGTACAGACCGTGCTTCTACCGGTACATGAATGGTACATTGATAGAGATCAAGGCACGTTGATAGAGGTCAGATAAAAAGGTACGGTAAAAAAGGTACCGGTAAAAAGGTACTAGGTAATAGAGGTACTAGGTAAAAAGGTACTCGGCAAAAGGTACTAGGTAATAAAGGTACTAGGTAACAAAGGTACTAGGTAACAAAGGTACATCATGCCTCTGCCTGTACCTCTACCACAGGCAGAGATATTTCAAAGTATCAAGTTTGACCTTGACCTTGACCTCTGATCATCAAGGTCGTTGCATAATCGAAATGGGCATCTTCAATAACCTAAGTATGGGTGATATCATGCCTCTACCACAGGCACAGATATTTCAAATTACCACGTTTGACCTTGACCTTGACCTCTGATCATCAAGGTCGTTGCATAATCGAAATGGGCATCATCAATAACCTAAGTATGGGTGATATCATGCCTCTATCTCTACCACAGGCAGAGATATTTCAAATTATCAAGTTTGATATATCAAAATCTCATGATATTTCAATCACCCGGACACGTGAGGCTGAGANATCGGGAACCATAAAAACACAAATTTTGACTTTTTAAGGAGGCGACATACCCCCTGTATCCCCCCTCTAGCGGAAACACTGGCTATACTACCGTACATGTAGACCAGGGCCTGTATGCATAAAGGTGGAATAAGCTTATTCCAGGTCTAACTTCACGTTATAACATGACCTTGAATAAGCTTATTCCACCTTTATGCATAGATAGAAACCCAGTAGTCTAGTACACTGAAGATTTTTTGCTATTCATGTTTCGATTTAACTAACATCCCCGCACCTTCAATAGTTCACCACAGCAAGGTCGACCTGGCAGCTTAGGCTCAACGTTAATACATGAATAGGCCTACATTATACTCTTATTACTGAACTGTATATTGCATGAAGGTGAACCCTTGATTTTGTTGATGAATTTCTCATCATTACTATAACGAGATACATGTTATCTTCAAGGGCACAGTGTTTTTGCAACTGCACGTTTTTTAAACACTCGTTTGTTTTCGTTCTCCATACACTGCAGCTGTATTACTAGGCAATTTCCATTCCAGTAAATAATGCATTTCTCTCGTCATTACGGGTTTGGAAAACTGACAGTACCGGTATACTATGCAGTTGAACTCAAGACAGTCAGAATATTAGCGTTAAAGTCTCTGGCATGGCGAATGAAAGCTCCCATCCACTCAATTAGCAGAAATCACGGAAAAACACACCATTAATTTTTGCGGCTTAAAAAATATTGATATTGTAGGTGCGAAATCAATGGCAATGCATTGATGGCATTGTGGGAAAATAATGTGGTTGTCATGGTTGTGTACGGCTGACATTTATGATCTGTGGGAGCTGAATTTTGATGGGAGTAGGTTAACATTAACAAGAATGTGTCAGGCTCTCTCTGTCACGTCAGTGCTGATTTGTGAGTGCATTTTGGGTAATACAAACATTGATTGTTTTGTTTACGCTTTAACGCTTGTGTTTCTGATGAGACCATCCCACGAGCTGACGTTGACAACAACTTCCTAGCAAAAGAACAGGCACGACAGGGTGTGTATTTTGCAACATTTTCTGCTTTTTTCAGAACATTTTTTAACTGTATCTTGTCACTTTCTCATTGATTCCAGGGATGCATCGTTTGGAGCGAGCACATACAACCTGACATTACTAGACGTCCTTCATGGCTTGAATAAGGTAAGTCTGCATACCATTGATTCGTAGCAACAAGTTGCAGGATCAGTGTACCGCAAACTTCAAAGCAAAATATTGGAGAATATTATAAAAAAACTCTCCCTAAACATAATCGTTCACTGCATTGCTAATGATGTTTTTAGTCCAAGTTCTTAACTTGCAGGTTCAGTCTGGTTTGTTGAACTTTACAGATTCGAAGTTCATGTAGATTTTATTGCTAATCAACTCGGCGATTTTGCTTTGTATTTGTATGTCTTTGTCATTGTTGTCACTACAGCCAAGAAAGTGATGTAAAATGACATTTATTGTGTCTTTTACAGTTTGCTAGTAAATGAAATGTTTGATTTTTAAGAAGTTCATGAACTAACATTCAAATTCCTAACCTCTTTGCTGTATGCTTTGCCGGTCTTGTTTGTGAAATCTATGCATATTTTACTGCAAATATAATCTTAAGATTTTTATTCAGTTCATGATCTCTCTTGTTCTGTTGACAGTTCTGATCCCCCTTGCGCTAGTTCTTAGTCTTTTAAGAAGCCTTGCCTGTAGGCTTTGTATGATTATGAATACCCTGTATGGTTGTTCTTAATCCTCTTGAGTGTGTAGGCCTATGACATCATGGTATATAGACCGAGGCCTACCGGTAGGTCAGGTGTGTGTGGAACATAGGGTTCAGCATTGGGCTCGTTGCCAGTGCATGAATTGAATGCTTGCTATGCATGGGTGAATCACCGTTAAAGGTTATTCATTTTTCTTGTGCTTTCTTTTGCCAAAAAGTTGGTGTTTTTTTCTACATGTACCACTCAGCTGATCATGCAGGTTGTCTTTCCTGATTGCAAAGCAGTCAGTAGGCCATTGTAATTATTAAAATACAACTGTATGAAATCACTCAATTAGATGATTTGTGTGCGTGTATGCTACATTCCAACAACCATGAATAGGCCCACTGTTCATAACTACAAGCTCAGGAACCTGGCATGCCTGGTACAGCAGGTTGGCGATGCTCCAGCTGACAGGAGCTATGAAATATGTCAAACATATTGGTTTATACTTTGCTTTGGCATCTGAGTTACAGAGGCACGAGGCGTATGTAGGCCAAACGAATGGTGTTCACTGTGAAAGTAATGATTATGGCCACCTTTTCTCTTCTTTCAGGCATTAATCAATGGCTTCTTTAGTTTTGATACATTTGATGTTCACGAGTATGAACATTATGAGGTAAGCAACAGGCGTATGATACAGTGCTGACTGATGTCATCTCTTAGAATAATGAATGTGTTGTAGTTGTATCTAAATCAAAGATCTTGCTTGTAAAACTTTGGATAAGCTCTTCATGTGTTCTTGAATCTTGTATATGGCCATAATTCGTACCTGTGTGGGTGTTAGACCCGATAGAAGTAACTACCCTGGTACCAATAAACTAGCTACCTGTTGATAGCAGTTCAAGATAATTGTATTTGCCCAGCTACTGTAGATACAGATTGTTCTAAAGCAGGGGGCCAAGGGCTAACCCTTCAACACAGATATTACCTGTTATCTATAACACTTGTGGTTGAACTTGGTGCCCCCTGGTTGTTATCTGAACTCGGCTTGACTGTGTCATAATTACGGTAGATGTACTAGGCCTACAGCCGGAGAAAAATTTGTACGTTACAATAACATGATTTGCCTTCAAATCAAAGACTTCTCTTGCCCACTTGGACTACCCAGTCGAAAAAAGTGCTCTCAACTGACTTTAGCAGTCATACTCATATGCTACCTGTTCCCACCCTATTCCTATAGTGTGTGGCCTCAGAAGTGGTAGGATAGAATGCCTATCTTCTGACTCTGACATATCATTTCTTTTTCATTCCAGCGGGTAGAAAATGGTGATTTAAACTGGATAATGCCTGACAAATTCCTTGCATTTAGTGGACCTCACAATAAAAGCAAAATTGAGAATGGTAAGCTTCCAACATTAAACACAGCATCATAGATTGCTCTACAAAATCCAAGGTTGATAATACAGCGAATGGCTTGGTCTTGAAAGTCGATTCATACCGCTTTTTTTTCGAAAATAAGTTTACTACTGCATAATCAAAAACTAGATATCTTACCTCTGTACCCCGGACCCTTGTGGTGGACTTTATAAACCCCCGTTTGCTCCCATTTCAGGCTATCCCCAGCACGCCCCAGAAGCCTATTTCGCTTATTTTCGCAAGCATAATGTGACCACCATTGTCCGGCTGAACAAGAAAACCTACGATGCCAGACGGTTCCTCGATGCGGGTTTTGACCATCAAGATCTCTTCTTCATCGACGGCAGTGTTCCTAGTGAACAAATCGTGCGGCAGTTCATAGACTTGAGTGAAAAGGCTGATGGTGCTATAGCTGTCCATTGTAAAGGTACGTTGAATACAAGATGGAGATAGCCGTGGAATGTTCCGGAGATTGCCTTCCACCACATCAAACGACGTAATCTTTACACAGTCACCATTATCTTTCCCTTTTTCAGCTGGTCTTGGCAGGACAGGCACGCTGATCGCTTGCTATCTCATGAAACACTATAAATTCACAGCAGCAGAGTGTGTAGCATGGCTAAGAATATGTCGGCCAGGGTCTATCATTGGACCACAGCAACACTTCTTAGAAGAGTAAGTTTATGCTTTTATCGTAATTCTGGCGAGACTTCTGAATATGTTTTAAGTTCGCTACTCGATCTTAGTTCACAGAGAGCTAACTTGTGGGGGAAATGGCCACATGGAGGGTCCCTTCCAAAGAACTTTCCCGCGGTTTTCCAGTCATTATTCTCAATGATCTATTTGTAGAAAACAGTCATGGTGTTGGATGCAGGGTGATCTACAACGTGCCAAAATGAAGGAACAAGACAAACGACGGGAGAAGCAGAACGTGTCGCGTATTCTCACCGGCGTTGATGATATGAGAATAGAAGATAATAAAATCTCTATAGATGAACCATTCCTTTATAAATCATCGTTTGATGAGGTAAGAGATGGGTGTGCTCTACATGTAGGTGGCTGAGATTCAACGACATGTGATGCCTCGTCTTGCCCTATTGCATTACCATAATGTAACATAAAGTTTGGTCTTATGAGACCTTGCACTTTGAGTTTGGGCTAACATGGCACTACGTTTCATGCCATGGGAATTCAAATCTTGGGGTTCCTTCTCAGGTGATCAAGATGTGGAAAGTGAACATGGTGTTTTTGTGCCCTCATGATGCTGGTGATCATCTGTCTTTTGGTCCCCACAGCTGAAGATGAGAGGATTGACTTCAGCAACTCAGTTTCTCATCTGTGTGGACGTAAGATTTGAACGTACTCAAAGTCATTTGGAATCATATTCTTACATGATAAGGTCGAGTGAAGGGATCATTGACCCATTATATTTTGAAAGGGAGACTATTTAAGTATCTTGTCTGCCTATCTTCTAGTGTTGGGAGCCCAGCAGAGCGACTATTCTCTACCTGTATCACCCTGACAATGTCAAGAACAAGCACCTGAAACAAGAGGTGTGGTGACTCTTTATGATGTTTACATTTTGATGTTAGTTAATACAGGATTCCCACTGTAATATAAAACTGTTGTGTTGCTTCGGTTTCAACTCTTCTCTTTAATACTGAATGTTGGTTTGAGAACAGTGAAATATTGAGTAGGAATTCTGATATTGTTATTATGGGTGTTGTACTTGATGTATTCACTGTGATATGTTGGGTATCTCCCTGACAGTACTCCTCCAGTTGACTCTATACATTACCATTTTCTTCATTCATCATTTTGCTGTTTTGTTCTTGTATTCCAACCTCTCAAACCCACTCCTGAATTTTCCTGATAATCTTGTTGAAAAAATGATATTTTCTGTGTTGCTTATGGACCATTTGTTTGTTCAAGAAACATTCTGATCTTGTTCTTTCATCGTGACACCTTCATTTCATCTGTCCTTTGTTCATTGTATGAGCTGAAGCACATTTGATGTTATGTTGTGTGCCTCCACTGCCTAATGTTTTTTACCGGGTAGTTCATCCCTTTCCTTTGTATTGTATCCCTATGTTGGTATGAAGTGTATCCTTATGTTGGTATGAAGTGTTGAATGGAGAGGAAAGCCAGTCCAGTCTTATGACATTATTAGCCTGACAGTCATAATGAACGATATAGGGAAACTGCCATACCTTACTTTCACTGTGGCGTAAGGGGACCAACAGTTGTCACCGGTGTTAGAACTAGTGAAATAAAAGTGACATCCAGGTCCTGATCAATTTTCCACTCAAAGCATCCATTGTATGGGACCTGGGGTCATATGTGCTGCCCTCTATTGTAGCTATGATGATCCCCATTGTATGTTCTTGCATGGATGTTTCACTCATAATAGCGCATCCATCTGTCAGGCCTTGCCGTTTGACGGGCGCTAAAATGTGCATGCGCCTTGCAAACAATTGAATTTCTATTGTTTGCAAGGCACATGCACATTTTAGCGCCCGTCAAACGGCAAGGCCTGATCTGTGTTATTTTGTTGTTGTAGCAGTAAAAATGGATCTGGCGCAGCCGTGATTGTTAGAAATATGGCCAGCATGTGCCGGTTTTCTTTGTTTTTCTGTATCCTCACATTTATAGCCCTTGTCCCCTCTTCTCCCACCCCTAATATGTAGCAGTTCACCATTTATTGTTTTCTGGCCCTTTCGATGATTCCGGCTGCTATTTTCATCGTTGACGCCAATGTTGCTATTTGAATCTTTGTTCATTTTGAACAGATGAGTAACTTACCCTTGCCATAATCAAAAGTAGGCATGAAACGTGCACTCTTCGTCCACTTTATATTCTGCTGCCTTGTTGAGGGCAGAATTCTTTGATGATTTACATTGAAATTCAAGTGAACAATGTCAGTGATGATTATCAAACTATTCGTCAATGAAGTATTGTATTTTTCAGTATGAAGGGCCTATAACACGGAGTACCGCAGGCCTTCTGACTCAGGGTGACAAGCTGAATCAGCTCAAGGCACAGCGGAAACACATGAGGGCATCGACCACGGGCACACTGTAAGTATGCATTAGCTGGAACATCTCGGTCATGCAAAACCCCTCGGCTGGCTGCAGTATGGGGGTGTTTGGGCCAGTCAGGCTGAGGTCTTTCACTTCCAAATCACTGACATTCCACAACTCAAAACGTTTTAGGGGTGATAGAGGATGTCTTGCATACTGTTTCAGACCTTGTCACACATTGTATGAAAAGTATATTCGTGATAACATTGACAATTTGCTGGTGTTGGTGATTAACATAACTCATTGAGAACTGTGCATTAACATTTGAAATCCTCAAGAAACTATTTTGCATTTTATTGGTGTGGTTATCCATGAGTCAGGTGTGGTGCAAGTTGTGGGCATGTCAATTACAGGCTGTTGAATTAACCCTTTCACTGCCTAGGCCAATTTTTTTGAAAATGAAAATGTGTAAAAAAGCTTAAAAAGCACCTGAATCCCATCACATTTGTTTGTATTCACTGGAAAGATCTGAGTGAGCGCTTTCCACTGAATGCCTATATGATGGGGTTGTTATGGATTTAGACGGTTTAGGCCTTGTATTATGAAATAGCTGGCAGTGAACGGGCTAAGCATGCTATACAAGAAAACAGCATGTAAGCCGTTTGTGAAAGTTACCAGCTTAGCTGTTTTCACCCTTCCTCCCCTCTTGTACCCCTGCATTTTCCTCTTTGGCAGAAAATAGCCAGAGCATCTGCCCTTTAAAAGGTACGAATTCAACTGAGTTGCTGGTCACAGGCCATTGTAACTCACAATACCACCAAATTGTTTGAGACTGAACATCGCACAGTTGTCTACTCGTCGTAGCGAGTCCAATCACCATGGTTACCGAGCTGCATGTTTGTCCTCCAGGCGTATAGAAGAGAAGAGCCCTAAACGGGTGACTGCACAACATACTAGACTTAGTGGAACAAAAAGTGCACAGGGTTCAACATCATCGACTAAATCCGCAAAAGGTCCATCCGGAAACTCAACGAACGGTTCTAAAAGGACCGGTCGCCATTCTGCGGGACCCACATCGGTGTCCCTCAAGGGGTAAGGATCAATGTCTCGTCTCACTTAGTGCATGAGCTGTCGATGTGTGATACGTCCAGGTGTTGTTTGAGGATGTATAGATGTCTAGATGTATAGATGGCGCTTCTTGTGTCGCTTTTTAGGACCCTGCTGAATAAATGTTGTTAGCTCGGGATGCAGTCCTCCTTATCGAAGAGATCCCAATCATGCAAATCTGTGTTTTGAGCCCTTGAATCCAGATGTGCCGTGAGCCAGGATCCTTAAATCTGAGACTAGAAGCTTCTATGGTGATGAACCCCTGGGTTTACCAAGCAAATCCCGGCTGATTTGACTGTCTCACAGTTTCACTGGCTGCTACTAACCACTTGCCCTCAATTCCTCGTGCATGCATTTCCATGTGCTATGCCTCCCACCATTCCATGCCCCCCAAGACGTGCACCCTTGCTTAGCCATCACAATATGACCACAGTATTTACCTTTTTCTCCTCCTAGTACACCACTCAAGCTATTCCCGTACGTAAGCGCAAACTGGCAAGCATCTGCATCAGTTTTGTTGCTTGTTTTTTGGCATCGACCGTTTCAAATCCTTCTACCCACATAACACTCTACCACCACCAGTTGAGTCTATCATAGCAGTTTTAACTCGGAAAATTCCCAGATGTGATATTTTACTCTTCTATGACGCCATGAAGACATTCCCCAACAATTCCTGTCGATAGCCAAAAAATCACGCAACAGAACACAAAATAAACAGATCGCGCTACTGGTTTTCTCGCTTCAGTGTTGGAGTTTCCATGGATTTAACAGACTAACCAGGAGTGTCCAGATGACCACTATGCCGTGTTGGTGTTTTAAACATGCTTTACAGTACCTTAGATCTGTAGGGGTTCATTTCAATAGTATTGGTATTGCTAGACACCATTGACATGAATGTATTGGTTCGTCGTAGCCACACTGTAATGATACAGAATGGAGCGATTTCTTTGGATTGGATGCCAAAGGCCAAGCCACAACTAGGTGGCTCACTTGCATGGCTATCGTGGCTTGTGAAACTCCTGCATAATGTGCAAGAGCAAGTAGGATCTCTATAATATAACACGGTGTTGCACCTTTGATAGATTTCATTTTGATTGATTTCATCACAGTAACATGGGAGTTTGGGATTCCTAACAGATTTGGATAATTTCACGATTTTTGTGGTGTGATGCTAATGTAAAAATAGTAGTTGTGCATTAGTCAAATATGAAGTCAAGATTTCTGATTCGAGAGTGACTTTCCACTCATGTTGGACTGGACCTCTGAAGAGGAATAGAGCAGATCCATTGGCCACTCTAGGCTGACTGTGATGAGAAATACTTGTCTAAACCAGGCAAAAAATGCTTTCCAACTCTCATGAAATCCACAGTTTCAGTTCTGGTAGTTTCCACAAATGATTGACTTTGTTTGATCTTTGTTTCATCAGGGAATGTAGCATGTCCGAGCCGGAGGAGGAAGGCCAACTTGAATACATGGAGATTGGCGAATCTTACTCCAAGTAAATCATCCATCTATTCTTGTCTAGATAACTGCATGTTACACACTTGGTATTGAGTGCCTTAATAGAACAGTCATCTCCCATCTCTGTACTGATCTGTGTTCATGATGCCATCTCACATGACACTTTCATCTCACATCAGGGCTCTTGCAGACTTGACCAATCTTCTGACCACTCCGTTGCAGGATTCTGCTGTTGCTTTCTGAGAACTGTGTATTTGTTGTGTTGTAGAAGTCTGTTTTGTTTTTGTGTGACAGTCTTTCTGAGATATCGACATCTTAGCAACGTATTCCTCCAAAGATCGTGGCTACAGGGCTAGCTGGACCTGAGGAATAAGCTGTGGTAGTAGAATCGCTGCATCTGTCTGAACTCAGTGTTATCTTAGATGTTGTGTGGTCGTTCTGTCCTACTGGGGTACAACCACTACCGGTCCTGTTTAAATACACTGATTGAGATAGTCCTGGCAATGACTGGACTGCAGTACTACCGTTTGTCAGAACTCTATGATAACCTGTTCGTCTATGTTATGTTGTCATTCTCTCCTTAACTGGGGCAGAACCTCTAGGCTCTACTGGTCAAGCTTGACCAGACACAGATTGTAATGACTATGACATGATGAAAGAATGTTGTAAAGAGATCCATCAATTCATGATCTTTGACAACAGGATTCTTGCAGAGTGTGGCACACTTAGCTTCGACTATTGTGTCATTGTCATTGAAGAAAATTGACAGTTGTTAGTTGCAAGGTTCACATTGTCTACCTGTGAGTAGGGCTGCGTTACGTCGCATGCAGGGAACTTAGGTGTCGGTTAAGAATCAGGAGCAGGCCTCGTATCGGGAGATAGATCAGGTACATGTACTCGGACATCATTAGGTTTGCGAAAGGTGTGAGAAGTCATTTTTGGTGCGGCCCAGGCGTGGAGCTTCAATTCTTTAAACATAGGGAATGGTAGTTGGTGTTCTCTTCTTCTTGTTACCAGTTTATCTGTTCATTCGATTTGACTACCGGGTACTGGTGTGTTGAAAGAGATGAGCCAGTGGGTAAAATCAGGACCAGTTGTGGTCTTCGCTTGCACACATCTCAGAATAACTACCAGCTCGGCCAGTTTTCTTAAATCCCATTACATTTAATCAGTGACGAGTAAATTGGTCAGTTCTGGAACTTGTTTAGAATCATGACCCAGCCTAAACCCAACCATCATCACCTCACCCCACAAACATATCATAACATTTGGACCCTGCGTGTTTAGTCTGATGAGCTGACACTATTGTTGTAAGTACCCGAGTAAGAAGATAGAATATTATGATTTTGTGATAACCTGTCACAGGCCAATGTAGTCTGAAATGTACTCTTTGACTTTAAGTTAGTACCGCGAACCGGTAATGTGTTTTGGGCTTGATAGACTTTGTTGTCCCTTTGTTTCTTGCGCATATATGTCATATAGTTGATTTGTGGCTTTGTTTTAGATTGTTAAGCTCTGTTTACCGTCATTAGTGTCATTTCTTTAATTTGTAATACCCCTTTTACACTCACCAGAAAATGCAATGGAATAATGCTGCAATACACCAGTAAAGCAGCCCCTTGAGTTAAATCTGCATGCCGGTTGCTGCAGTTTTGAGTTTTGAATACCTCATCCTGCTACTCGACCCCTATTCTAACTCTCAAGTTTAAATCACACCACCCCGTCATTCATTGCCACTGTCACCCAATCCTAACCTCCATCCCCTGCATTCTCCATCCAATCAACCCGAATTTCTTACCTTTTACACATATTTGCACTCTTGTTAATCCCCCATTTAGTTATCGCTGAAAAGGACATTATTACAGATGTTTATGATTTACCATTCTCATTCTTGCTAACCCAAGCACTTTCCGTTCATTTTTCTCTCTAGCAGTTATAAATTTGCCAGTGACTCGGTGGGGCCTTCCGAATCAGTAGATTATAAGACACGAGAGTTTATACGGGACCCATACTATACTAGATCAACAGACTTTTATACCTCCAGTATCGCTGACAAATCATACTCATCCATCATCAAAGCGAAGACACTCCCACTCAAGACTCGTAATCGTACATATTACGAGCCAGTAAGTCATGATTTTGTCGAATGTCTCCGTTCAACCTGTCGTATTAGCTTTCTTGCCACAGTGTGTAACCGACTCTCTTGAACTTAGGCACCACCCTACCATCTCTGACTGTAGCCCAAATTGTTTGCTCACAACTTCGTTTCGATTAACCTATGTGCTGTAGCTGCCTGTAGCCAATCAGATTGTTGATTTTAAATGTGTGGCCCACCTATCTTTGGGGCGTTGAGCCGTATTCCCCAGCTGTCCAGATGGCTCAATGATCTCCAATTAATTGCTACAGCCAGATCAGTGAAGAGAGCCGAAGGTAACATGGCCCTACATGTAGGGCCTCATTGAAATTGGTGCCAGGCACAAATTTTTTTCTTGTGAACCAATTGTAATGTTTGGCTGTATTGCAATCTTGGGATTTGAAAGGTCGTGTACCATCACGTAACATTCTGCTACAAACATAGTCAGAATTCATAGCTTGACATACAGTACTGTATTTCTCTTATGAACTTAACCAAACCTAAGGGTTTAAGCCCTTTTAGTAATCAAGCTGTTAGCTAAGGTTTGGGCTACTCTCCGACATAGGATCGACATAGTCACCCGGCTGATTTGCCTGTCTAATCATAGCTGTGGCGTAGGCCAGCATAGTCTACTTGTGTGTGAACTAGTTTGACGACTGTAGCACCGCCTGCTGGAGATTTTCTGAACCAATGATGTGTACATATGGCAAGGAAACCTTTGATAATGATATGTCATTATCTTCAGCCTTCTACTCAAAGGGACGAATGGGAAAATATGCCCAAATGAAGGAAAATGAATGTGTTAGTCATACTTATACTTGTGGGAAATCCAGGCCAGTGTTTACCATCAGTTTTCACTGCTGAAAGAAATGATTCCCTACTCGTAGTAGTTGGCTGCACTCATGGTACGTTAGTGTCCCAAGTTTGGCAGAGGCACGCCACCCTTGCCTCTTTCAGTTGTGGTTCCTCCATTAGAAGAGATACTTTGCTCCCCAAATTAGTAGGATTTGGCCTTCCTCCGAAGCTTTCAATACGTGAGATTTGATAGAAACAGACTTGTCTGTCAAGATTACAGCAGTTATAGCACTTGCTTTGAGGTTTTTCTTTACCTTTCGAAGTCGGAGTATAATGACCGTGATCTAGCACTGTGGTCAGGTCATTTGAAGTGTTGAATGTGACCGACTTTGGTGTGGTTACAGCTTTGTGTTATTGACCGTGCAGGACCAGAACATCTCCACGCAGACTCGCGTAGCAGCGCCTAATACCGTGTGACTGCACCCTGTTTGATGTTTGATAAAAATGTATTTCTCTCTCCGAAGCTCATCTAACGTGTTCGTCCACCCAGGAGGTATGATGGGATACATGTACTTCTCGAGAGCATGGCGTGCGCAGTTCATTTGAATGCAGTTTTGCTGTCTTTGGAGCGAGTTCATTGTTTGCTGTGGAGTATATTTATGCATGATGTCTGCCCTGTTGCCAAATTCGTGTGTTTGTGACAGTATTGGTATCTCACACTCACAACAAGTTTGCACCACTGTAACATTTTGTCATTGTTGTTTAGTTCACAAGCAACTGCGTATGAACTGGAGATAGCCCTGGCTTCTCATCGTCATGGGCTTGGATTCACGTTTTCGTGAAAACGATGCAAGTGCTTCTCAGGTTCGAAGTATGCCCTAGGTCAACCACTGTGACATGAATTTGTGTACTTAAAACTTTCTTTTGTACAACAAAACATGTAATTTATCTACTGTATTTTTGCATCATCCTCAGGCAGTTGCGCATCTTTTTGCAAAGTCCCCAGAAGAGAGCAAGGAGTCGAGTGAAGTACATTCCTGATGAAGCTAAAGTAGGACTCTGCATTAAACTTATTCTGGTGGTCTTTTAACTACACTTTTTGACGTTACTGTCTTTTTAAATGTGTCATTTGCTTTGCGATCTTCGATGTGTCTAAGGTGAAAGAAGTTTTCTGTGTCAGAACGATCAACATTGTTTAAAAAACATCACTCTCTCTTGAACTTTTGGAGTACAACTTGACATGAATTCTTTTCAGGATATTTCGTTCTCATTTGCTTGCCTCTAGAGTGTCTTTCCTTACATTTCTAAGCATCTTTTTTCCTTGCCAGTGTTTCCGCCAGAGGGTACTAAGGGTACGATGGTAGTACCCTCAAAGGAACAGAAAAGGGCCATTTTCTTTAATTTAAATAATGGGGTTTTTGTTGATTTTGAAGAAATTAGTACCCTCAAAAAAATTTCTGGCAGAAACCGTGCTTGCCGAACTCTAAACATAAGATCCATAGGGGCACTCAGTTGTTCCTGTGATTTGTCCATCCTGGTTCTTCTGGGCTGCCATAGGAGGTGACACTTACAATCCTGTCATGAATGACAGGCCTACTTGCCCTAGGGCCAATCCTACTTGCTCCACATGAGTTTTCTCCTGCGAGTGGGCTCTCAGTGGGCAATTCACCATTGTTAATTTCCTTACAGCTTATGCTGAGACCAGTAATGCTAACGACTGCCCAAAGTTTTCTATGGTTGTCCAGCCAACTGGCACAGCCACAAGAAAACTCGCATGGAGCTGTGGCTCTAGAAATACAATGTACTGTAAACCGTGATATTTTCGCGACGCTAAATGTTCGCGATTTTGGTGATGTACGAATTCGCGAAGAATAAATATTCGCGATTGGAACCCTTCAGCTTCAAAAGAATAATAAGAAGAGTAATTTTCGCGCGATTTATGTTCGCGTTTTGACCCTTGAACGCGAAAATCGCGAAAATAAAACGCACGCGAAAATTTCACGGTTTACAGTATGTGCAAAAAGTGGTGGTGTACTGTGAGGAGAATGCTTTATCTTTGAAATTCTCTCTGGATTGTGCATCGTGGCTTTTCAATTTCATATCAGTTTAGCCAACTGTGGGTGTTGATTTGATACTGGTAAATCCCAGTAAAAATAGATGAAAGCGAGCTCATCTATTTTTGATCCCAGCTAATGTATATAGCGCATTTCCAGTTGAACTGCTCAATGCGCTTAACAGGAATCGATGAGAAATACCCGGTAATGACACATGTAGTTGTCAGTTGAGTTGTCTTCAATTTGAAATTAAAATTGTAAAAATGGTTTTTCTTCCTGTCTCTATTATCAAGAATTTCACCCGTCGCTATCGCTTGGTAAGTGGTCGTTTCTTTGACACTGGTGTCATCGATTTTGATTCCAATACACGGGCTGAAATTTCACTTTTATTCCCTGAAAAAAGGAAAAAGCGACAGGAGTGGTCTTTTATCCTCATTTATAATCATGTGGAATAATTAGTTCCCATTAGTTAGTTCCCATTCCCATTAGTTCTCATTTTCTGGATACATTACTATTTAAAACATCTTGTGTGGGTATTTTTTAAATGCTAAGTGCATCCAACATGAATTGTCAGTTTCGATGAATGTTTATTTTCATAACTTGGTTTCGTATAAGATTTCAGATCTAAAATTGACCTTGTTGGGGTTCCTGGAAACGACCGCGCCAAGTAGGCCTATCGTAGATCAGCATATCTGAAAACATGGAAAGATCAGGAATATCTGCTGACTCCTGTTGGTGACACCCTGCGTTGTTTTTCAGGGTAGATGATTCCTGTCTTCTCCTCTACTTCTGCAAGTTGCTGATGATGATAATTTCAGTATCAAGTTTGGGAATATACATTGCACTTTTGGCACCCCACCGTATGTTACCTTATTCACATCCTAAACTATATACAACGCAGAAAATCAATTCAAATCCACATGTCCCTAGAGAGAAACTCTGTCCTGCTAACTACAGGTTGGCTTCTTTGGGGATTTTTTTCATCTTGCGCAATGCTTTATATAAGTAGGTTTGCATAATAGCTTTTAGCATGCTGTTATTGTTGTTTTGCTTGTGAATATTACTGTGAATGGTTATCCATTTCATGCTTTTTCTCATCCAGTGGTGCTGGCATCTAAAAATTGTCCAGCACTATAAAAAAATCACAACTTAACCCTTTCACTGTCCATGGCAAATACATTATGACTAATATGCCTACACCCAGGAATCCACTGCTGATTTTCTGCGTTGCAACCTGCCACTCGCGACTGAATACGATCACAAGGAACTGATACCGGTCGCCGACCGATTGCAGACTGAAATTGACCACATCTTCACCATTGGTGGAAATCACGTCTAGCGAGGCCACTGCGGCGATCGAGTGCCCAGTGGCAACGCAAGTCGCAACGCAAAATCAGCTTGAAAATCAATGGTGGATTCCTAGCTTAACAAATACTGAAATTGTACAGAAACCCTCTCACAATGGTATTCATTGGAAAGCACTCTCTCAGAGCTGTTCTAGGGGGCATAGGCCTACTCTGTACATATGTGACAGCTTTCACTCACGGCCACTCGAGTTTTTTTCACTCTCGACAGATTTGACCTTGGCAGTGAAAGGGCTAAGATAACTATGTTATTGTGTCTGAAAATGCTCTACTGGAGAGGTCTTGCCTCGTTTTGACTTGTGTGTGAAACGATTCATGTGATATCACTGACATTAGTAACAACCTATATTCGATTGAAGATTTAACCATTATCAAATTACCTAACGTTTTTCGTTTTGATCTCGTTACAGCCGATCCACTCATCGTACTACTAGGGCATCAATGATGCGATGATTCAGCAAGTTGTGAAATGACAGTTGAATAGACACGACATTGAAATTGCAAGATGAGCAGTGAACAGTGATGCTACGGATGGGACAATTCAAATTGTTCACAGTTTTATCAATTATGATGTATTTATGATGAGAAATATGATTTGTACATCTTGCATACAGATGTAGAATGTTAGTTCCTAGATCGTTGTAGTCGGGCAGCTGCTTGGCTCCTCATGAACACTTTAGACTCACATAGTTAAGTGCCACACCGAACCTTTAACAGGCTCACTCATCAGGTGTAAGTAGAGCTATGTCTATGTAGGAAGAGCTATGTCTGCACCGGTGTCATGCACTTCTCTCTACAATCATCATACGGAGTAATACGGGAATGAGTCGGCATACTCCGGTTCCATCTGACCCATGGACATGCTGATCACCTCTCAGAACAAGTACAGAGCTGGCCAGTTTATTGTCAGTGATTAACCAACAGGAGTTGAGAAAACTGGCCGGCCTGATGCTCATTCGGAGAGGTGGGAATGTTCAGCCAGTTTGGTCTGGTCGGCAATGGGGGCTTGTCCCCGTCACTTCATTGCGTCTAGGTACTTGTAGGTAGTACGGTTAACTGGGGAGAACATTAAGTCTTATCTCTTACGCGACTGTGATAACATTTGCGATGCCATACCCAAATGAGGGTCTCACTGTAAAGTAGTATTCCGAGACTTGGTATTGAAATCTTGTAGCAATCTGATTATCTGTGCTAATTATGTAGTAAGTTATCAGTAGATTCTTTGATCGTGTCTGTCATTACAAACTGCCACAGTTTTAATGATCTGTGGGTAGTCTTGCCGATTCCTCAAAATCTCGTATAGAATTGAAACCTGGACAGACAGAAGTTTCTTTCCTGTATCAGACTTAGGATTCGATAAACTCTTGAAGTTCTGCCATTAAAGCAAATGGCTCGCGGGGTTTGTTTACATTTTTGGTGGTACCTCCCATAGAGAGTGAATCTCGCCTCCAGGCAAAGCCGTGCTCCAGCCATATGCAAAACCTGTGCACATATGCGAACGTAAACACTGGGGACGAGGTTCCATTAAAAATTTGTTAAAATGGGTTAATGACAGTTTCATATTCAGTCAGTCAAAATGTACATTTTGTACTATTCACATTGATTTCGAAGTTGTAGGTTTTGCAGAATACGCCTCCGAAGTTTGGCTGTCTAATGCATTTCCCATTAAACTAAAATCCTTCTTTCGCCTTTTTCTCAAAACGGCGCTTGATTTGAGGACATGTCAACAAACTCCGCGAGCCATTTGCTTTAAGTCCAATCCACCAGAATTGTTGGTTAAAACTGTCGGTTGGTATTGACGAGTTGGACCCCGTGGGTTCGCTTAAATGTTACCTGTACTGTCTTATTTAATGTGTTGAGTACAATGTACCTCGATGTCAGATATTTCTGTTATTAACATAGTTGGTTTGATTGCGCCAGGCTTATTGAGGGTTATATCAAGTGCCAATGATGAGAACGGATCGGAGGACAATCATGTGTACTCGATAAATTGATATAATTATCATTATGAATACTATTATATAATCAGGGAGGGTCATTGCAAACTTTGAATTGTGTACAGTGGAACCCCGGTCGGCGACCACCCCTATAACGCGACCAGCCCGGAAAGACGACCAGTTTTCAATTGTCCCGATTGTTTTTCTCTTTATTTCCCTTTAGAGAGTTTCACTAACGCGACCACCCCGCTATCCAAAGACCGCGACCACAGCTTTGGCTGTCCCAAGCGGCAATTAGCACCTCGGTAACACGACCACCCACAACCTAAATTAGGGATCTGATTATCAAACAAAGGCGAGTCAGCAACATGCGTGTACCAAACAGGACCAATTAACACGTGACATAAGCCATGCGCATGACAGTTGCGGTCATAAAAGGCAGGCCTAAGCATGAGACGGGCGCAATATTTACACGGAATTCACCATTTCCACACCTGCCGGTCCTCCACCCTAGTCGTCGCAGTGTTGTTAGTGGGCTATCTGCTTACTAGTATCAGGCCAGGCTGGAAATGGTCTAGTCTGGTTTATTAAACGAAACATTGATAAAAAAGAAAATATGACACTCAGTTTACTTCGGTCTGGATCGGCACTCATCGGGCCGATTTCGGTAAGGCGACCACCCCGCTAACGCGACCACTTTGGGTCTGTCCCGTGGGTGGTCGTGTTACCGGGGTTCCACTGTATTCGTCATCCATCATTATTATGGCGACTAGTTGATAAAGCTGACCATGATCTGGGGTCAGAGACCATGCAGTCTGTCAGACTGACCAAACGCTCTAAGGGTATCAGATGGTCGTTAGGGGAACAACTGGTGGAATGACCATTAATATCAATTAACAAACGACCATGTTCATTAGCATAGAGAGATGACACTATACATTTACTTGGGAGTCAACGAGGTCAATCTTCTTTAGTATGACCAGCAGATAAAAACAAGGAGGATAAAGCAGGGTTGTTTTTTGGGCAAAGCAATGATTTTTTTAGCAAGAAAAATTCAATCACATAAAAATTTGAGTATTTTGCTATCAGATGCCAGGAAAATGTATCTAAAAGCACTTAAATTTGCCAGGAAAATGCATCTAAAAGCACTTAAATTTGGGCTTCGTGCTTCAGTCAGTTCAGTGCTCACCACCTCCCTCAAGCTCTTTCTATCAACCCTGGATCCGGCCCTGTAAAGAGCAAGACTATCAGAATCACCATCGTTCTTAACTTTTGACGACTATAGGCAATTACATGTACATACAAAAAGTACGCTACGCACTTCTTTTAGCCCTCTTTCCCATAGCACGTGTCACCATGGTCTAATGTAACCAATCTTGTGGTTAATGATCCTGACAACGCAGTTCCTTCCTACCGCCCCACTCGGAAGTTGGTTCATATATAGGTTGATTTCAAGCATCGTACTGAATGTGATATGCTGCTCATGTCAGCTGTGCAGTTCAATGACCTTTGACAGAAACAAGGCCGAAGGTTGTCCTAGCGGGAAAACAAAACTGTCTTTTTACTGTTTTTGTCTAAGAATGGTATTCAGTGGGTGAAAAGATAGATAGATAATTTGAAGCTTCATAACCCTTTTGGATCTTAAGCTTATACTACGGTATGGAGTCCACGACAGGCTACTGTCCACCTGTGTGGGGTCTTTTACTTGCCCTGGCATAGACACTCAGGTACAAGGGATGACGGATTTCGAGTCTCATCCGACAGACTCTAATTGGTTCACAGCTTTTCACATACATGTCCTGGCCGGGGATCGAACCCACACACTGACCCTGTTAGGATTGAAAGTCAAGCATGTTAGACCGTTCGATCAGTGAGCAGACCAAGACAAAAGGGTGAGTGATGGCCTGGACACCACAGGGCAGAATAACTCTTTTTGGGTGCGTGCGATTACTTCCATGCTTCTCGGGGAAGAAATGACACGCAGTAAAGGGGCGTAAACGAACGATTTCGGGCTAGCTCTTCGGGGAAAGTGTCATGGCGGTCTGTTCGTCTGCTATGCAGGAATTAAAAATATTGACGTCGACCTAGGCCCTAGATGACAAATGAGGATGGAGTTGGAATGCAGAAAAAGAGTTATGTTGGCCTTGGTTTTGATTGATATGCATTTCATCTCCCGGAGCGTTCTTACCCCGGTTGTGGCCAATGGGCCATCATCCAAGTCGATTTTTACGAGAAATCGATTCCCGAAACGATCTTGGAACGATGCATTCTGGGATACTTCCCGAAGTAGCCCATCCCCAAGGGTAGGGCTACTTGGAACAGGCCCGAGCTAGCACGAATGGTGACGTCGTCACCAAATCGAACGCTGTCGTGGAGGCACGAGCAGGCACGGTGGAAGTAATCGAACGCGGCCTTTGAGAAAGAGGCTTGTCAAATGATCATCTCACTTTCTAACTTCAGCAGTCACTCACAAAGCAGATCTAGTGACAGTGCTATACCAACCGATATCCAACCCCTCCAAATTAGCAACGCATTACAGCTAAAGGCTTCTTGTACCATATGGGGTCTTCTGTGTCACTTATGGAGTTCTCATGTTCCTGTTCATTAGTCGGTTCTTGTATCGGTAAATGGTAAGGTTGGCATTTCAAGGTTTCTTTCTTCTCTGTAACCAGGTGGTTTAGACTGTCACAGCAACTAACTTGAAACAGGGAGAGTTCATTTTGTGAAGGTTTAATAGAGAAGATGCCAAACCAAGACCAGACACAAAAATAGTGCCAATGGAACAGTGCCCGCTTGGTTAAGTTGGAATCGTAGCGCCTAGATCTTGGGGCCATATATGTACATATGCATATAACCTACGATTCAAATTTCAGCATCCTAGCTCAAATCGTTAGCGAAAAATAGCCATTTTTCATTTTTCACAAAAAGGCCCCTAGTGACCAAAGTTGAAACTGCAGCGCGTCCAATTTCGAACTTGGCCTAGATCTTGGGGCCATATATACACATATGCAATATGAAAACGATCCGTCAAAAACTGAAGGCGCTAGAGTGGAGACAAGGCAAAAAGTTACGCACGCACGCACCGACAGACCACCACTAAGGCAAAGCACAGCATAAGCCCTTTTGGCCTTCAGCCAAGCAGGCTAAAAAGAAAGGTTAGCAACAGTCCTGACAGTACATGTATGTTAGTGTATCTTGGACTTGAGAAACACTCAAGAAGAAATATCAGTCTCCGTGAAAGCAAGCCGTTGACTTTACAAACAAACGTGGGCAGTGTGGCCAGTTATCAAGACTGGTTTATGGGTGAGCACGCTCCTCCCGGGCCCATTAGTCCATGTCTATCGATTATCTATACTAACCTCTTGTTAATATCATGTCGAGTTGACCTCCATGACATGAGCTCTGAAGATGGAGAACTCGCCAGCGTCCAAACCCTAATGATCTGTCAGCATTCCTTAGATCTGGACAAAAGTCGCAGAGTAATAAATCATGTTTGATGGAGGGTGCATGCCTTTTGCTTTTAACATCCAATTGGTGAGCAATTAATGACCAGTGAAATTACCATCTCGCGATTGAATAAACAAGATCAGACAGGCATTGATGTTCGGAGAATTGGCTCCATTGATTGGAGAGAGGACCACTTTTGAAATGACAAGGGCATTCTATCTCCTGTGCAATCAAACTTCCATTTTGGCGTTTTCATTGAATGCTTTGAAGGAGGCAGGCATGTCCAATACCATTGTCATACACAGCACTCGATCCAATACCACTGTCATACACACTACTCGATCCAATACCATTGTGATACACACCACTCCAATACCATTGTCATACGCACCACTTCAATACCATTGTCATACACACTACTCGATCCAATACCATTGTGACACGCACCACTCCAATACCATTGTCATACGCACCACTCCAATACCATTGTCATACACACCACTAAATC
>NMRB01000333.1:57063-78049 GCA_002633025.1 Notospermus geniculatus | reverse complement strand
ATTTGTACCCCTTGCTGTTAGGCCTACTGCACTTTTTATAGCATAATTCCCTCCCCAATCGAAAAAATATAAATATACTTGCCTGAAATTCCGATGAAAGACACTATAAATTGACTTGACAACACAAATTGAGGCGATTCACCTCACTAATTTTCACGCTTCAAGTTCTCTGGGCACCGCCATATTACCCCTGCAGCCTACGTCACCAAATTTTGAAACTAGCCAATCAGCGAAGCTGACCTCATTTCAAATCATCGAAATGAGGTCACCAGGTCGCTGCAATGAGAATTTCGTTCCGTGCCAGACCCTCGGTCTGACGACCTCGGAGTATGACCGAGGGGCTGGTTGCGCGAGACTATGGAAAATCTGGCAGCATTCAATGGAATTCACATGCCGAGTACTCTATACCTGTTGAAAATATTGCTGTCAAAATGGGTGGACTAAATAGAAAAAAACTCGAACTTTATGATCTACTTGTCGTTTGATCCTCAAAATGTACCATTTCGTGGGAAAGTGTACCGATTGCTAGTCTTTTGTTTCAACGTATTAGCTAATTAGTGCGTTCCAAGATACATCTCGTTCAATTCCTTTTGACTTATAGACCCCGCAGGTGCCTTCATTTCCGTCATATGATATATCTTGTACTTTTATGGTATTTTGACATCCTTTATTTACAACGCCTGGCCACGTTTCAAAAATTCAAAACGTTGGCTCGCCCTTAAGGCAGAAACGTAATCACTGAGATTTTACAAAACGCAGGTCTACAATACGCCAAGGGCTACGGAAATTGACAAAACGTTGGTCTCGACCTGCTAACTTCAGAGCGACTTTGTACTAGTTTTGTGGTGACGGGTCAGAAATGGGCTTCTGGTGGATGAGTGGGGGAGAGAGTGCAAGTCCTTCCTTACACGGAGGCCCCATTACATGATCTTACATCACGCGGTTGGTTTTGTCCCCTTGGCATGTCATTACCTACGGCGACATGCTGGAGGACATTCTGGTATTTCTTTGTCGATTTTATAATAGGGTCGTGTGTGTCGTGTGTTTTCAAGCCTCAAGGCCATTGCTAATCGGCCATATCGGGCGACACTAACGTCAATTACAGGGACTCTATTCAAGCAAACCGTACCGAGACCCGCCAGTCTACGCCCTACACTGTCCTTTCACTACAGGGGATTGTGCTTTACCCTCCTGTTAACCAATCACAAGGTGGACCTAGCGGACAAAACATATAATTATGGTTACGTTCACCATCAGTCGGCGCTGTGGTCGATAAGGCGCGGGCGATCAATCACATTCAGTGTTACATGTTCAACTTAATCGTAGGTTCATTTTTCGTTTTCGTACGTTCAGTTTTGATACATACCTACTAGTCCGACATCCCATAAGTCCGACAAGAAGGGGTTGGGAGTTCGGACTTATGGTACTTCGGACTTGTGGGATGTCGGACTTGTCGGACTTCGGACTTATGAGATGTCGGAGTTCCGGGACGGCGGACTTGTGAGATGTCGGACTTGTGGGATGTCGGACTTGTGGGACGTCGGATATGTGGGATGTCGGACTTCTGGGGGGGAATCGAATTTCCTCGTTTGTGGAGCACACCTGGTCACGTGATTGTATCATGTGACCTACAAAATGACTCCCGAGTGGCCCAATCGGAAGACATCGACAATTTCCGTACAGCATTCAGTTCCATTGTCTGTCCGATGTGCGCGCTCCATATTGAAGACTGAATTGCGCCACTTGTTGCCGCAATGACCTGTCGTAACAGATGTGCGCGGAACGCGTACATCGATAGCGACTCTCGCGTTCAGTTGCTTTCAGTCGCAAGGCGATGTACGCTTGGCTTAAAGGGCAGCGCACACTAGCGACTTTTCGAGCGATTTTCTAGGCGAGCGGCCTTGCGCCGACCACAGAAGCGACTGAACATATTTTCAGTTTTTTTAGTTTTTGTTGACTCGTTTGCGACAAATGCTTCCTTGGAACATCAGTGATGTCGTGGATGACATCACTGATCGACCTCAAAGGTAATTATCGCAGGCGATGTAGTAGTCACATCTGTAGTCGCCCCCATTTTAGTCGCAGGTGTGCGCCGCCCTTTAAGCATGGCGCACACGAGCGATTTTTTGAGCGATTTTCTAGGCGACTAGCCTTGCGACTACAGGAGCGACTGAACATATTTTTGGTTTTTTTAGGTTTTTTTGACTCGTTTGCGACAAATGCTTCACTGGGAGATCAGTGATGTCGCGGATGACATCACTGATCGACCTCAAAGGAGATTATCGCATGCGACCTAGTAGTCGCATCGGTAGTCGCCCCCATTTTAGTCGCTCGTGTGCGCCATGCTTTAGGAATGTGGTAACATTAGTGGTAAATTATCGTTACGGTATCTGTTCCAAAATTTTGACAGTGAATGATGAGGTATAGATTAGAATATCAAAATACAGTGGAACCTCCCTTAACGAACACCTCTGCCAGGAGGGCACCTCTCTAATCAGGACAGCAATGTTCAGTCCCAAACTGATCATTTCTATTCATTCCAACCTCTGTGATCAGGACACCTCTCAATTAAGGACAGCATTTGTCAGTCCCGAAGGTGTCCTTAATAGAGAGGTTCGACCACAAATAACTGGCCATGTTGAATCAGCGGGGAATCAGCAGATCTGGCGGATTTAGCGGATTCTGTATAAAATTGATAATAAAGGGATTTTTTAAAATTAAGTAATATAATTTTTCAAGTGTTCTATACGCTGCACAGGTTATACCGTAGAGTCGGTTCTATAACATCAATCCAAAATTCAAGATTAGCAACGCCCATTTTACTACGTAGTGGTCACATGTTGGTCAAGACTGACATTCGTGACGGGGATTTGAATAGGCCGTCAGCACTAGGCGCTATTACGGATTGTTATTTCATGGAATAGCGATCCATTTCACCATGCATTCAAGAATTCCACGGCTCTGTTGTCAGTTAGTTGACAAAAGCTTTGGATTTTGCGTGCGTGAGTGCATTCTTTATTGATACAAGTTGTATACTGCGGCGTTTGACTGACAACATAGGCCTAGTGATATCCCACCACCTCATGTCTTATTCGCAAGGAACTGACCAGGCCTTCTCTTGTGCGCCATTGGTCGATCAGTGCAGGCGGGAAACCGGGCTCTGANCTGCGGTACGTCTAGAACGATACCCCATTGTCCTAGGCGATATGTTTACCCACCGGAGACACCAAGACTGCTCCTACCCACACGAAGTTTGCCAGTTCTGCCTTGTCAACCACCTTCAGACGACAAACCGTTAACTTGATACTAGCCCGGTGTATCATAGCTTTATATCAAGCTTTTGCAACGAGGCCATCTTTCCTTTACAAATATACTCTCCTTTCTCTGAGTCGCTTCTCTAAAAGGTACAACGATTGTGACATCAGACTTTTACAAATAAGACGCTCTCCCACATTGAATTGAGGCAGTCTTTCGGAGTGATACCAAACCCATAACAAATTGATCACACCATTGTTTACATTGCCCATTTCGTTTATATTTAATAAAACCTCGTCGTTCTGTGTGCCTAACTTTGTGGCGCGAACAATGCAGTGAAGGACCGTGATGGTGTCCGCTTCCCTGGAGGGAGTAAGCCAAACCCGCTTCGCGTTCCTTAAGCTACTCTGAGGGCACTCTGAAACGCCCTCCTTCCATTTGATTCACAATCAAAAGTGATAACTTAGTAATATCAAACATTTCGTCAGGTATTGTTTTCCGTATCACAAAGATGTAATAAAATGTCGCCAACACGGTAGTGACGGCTGTTCCAGCTGATAGCCACACCCATCATCGGAGACACACCTGGCGCATCGGTGGACAATACCATTCAATGGCAAGGAAGGAAAGGGGAAGACAAGAAATGATCGGGCTGTATCCTGTCCGTCTCGGCACGTCTGCAGCAAGGAAATCTTGGAGATTCAATCGTCGAGCCGTCCGATTGTTTGGTGTTTGATAGACCGCCAGGGTGTGTGGCTGACAACTGGAATGGCCAAGTTAAAGCGGGACGGGGAGAGAGGATATTCATTATGAATGATTATAGTATTGACTTTAGCGAGTCGTTAGGACGAGTTGAAACCGTACCCCGCGATCGATGGATAATTTATGCAAGAGCACGCTTTGTGTGATTTCTTTCACTAAATGGTAGTTATTAGCCGTAACATATTATTCGGCCTGGTTAATTTGGTTCTGAGATTGGTCAATTCGACCAATACGACATTTGTAAAAGATGTAAGGTTAGACGACGAGGTGAAAGTCACAACTCTCGTGTGTCCATTTCTGTTGCACTGCAGTCGGAAATTCCATGAAAATATCATCGTTTCTGAGGACAATTCCTTTCTGATCAATCCACCACGTCCAGCTCTTCTTCTAAATGGACAACCTAAGTCAACTTTTCGGACTGATTTTTGCACCAAATCTCTCTAAATTCCATGGAGTGGGACGAGGGATCACTCCGTAAAAACGAGTGGGGATTCGATCCGGGCCTGTAGAGAGGTTGCGCAGCGGCCCCACTCCGACTCCGACTTCGACCACGAGAATGAATTGCGGTCCGCTATGGACATCCTTGATAAAAACGATTTGATAGAAGTTTTCAATTCGTCAAACACCATAATTTGAACGCAGAAAAATTTGGCCTTTTTAGTCGGAAATGCGGATAAATAATGAATATTGAAGTCGTAATCCTAGTCGTTACGACATGAAACACGAATATAATATTTGCGATTTACGTGCACTTCCGATTACGAGTCAAAATTATTATACGATTTGCAAACGTCTATCAAATCGTTTTTATCAAGGATGTCTACTGCGGACTGCAATTCATTCTGGTAGTTGAAGCCGGAGTCGGAGTCGGAAAGCTGCGCAACCTCTCTATTGACGCACTTGAGACCTCCGATTTGTGACGCACGGCAGACGTCATTGCGTAACTGACCAATGAAAATGAACAGAGAGCATTTTCCACCCACGTAGGCCTAGGCCTACCCCTGTATGCTCGCGCGGTCTGAATAACTTTCATACGCTGGACCAAAAGTTACGTTGGCGTACACCGAACACATGGGTTCAAAAATCTGAAGTTGAACTTTTGATCTCTCATGTCAGCGTCACTCGTCATGTATCAACATGCCTAGTTCATTGTATTGATCCGTCGTCTGTTTTTCATATTTACCAGTGGCCCAAGTCGTGTCATATGAACAAACATGGCCGTTTCACAACATGTGGTCCTCAAATGCAGTTTGTTTTGTTAGGAAGCAAAAGTGATACAGAAAAACTAACATGGCGTCACTGGTGTAAATAGACCACGGGATATATTAGCACGTGGTCCCTATCAAGGATCGATCAAAGTAAATAGTCCCAAGTTTCGATTTTGGATCGATTTCATTGCGGCTTATGGTGTATCTCTAACTCGTGTGTACACAGCCACACATTGGTGTGAATGGCTACTGTATGGTATAGTGCACAGTTAGGCTTATAGGACGATGAAGGACGGTTCAAATGAAACCGGCAACTGCAGGATTGAGCCACCTTGAAATAACGAGTGGTTCTCGGCACTCGCTCCATACCCTACGTCACTTTGTGAGCGATGACGTCGGGGCGAGCACAACCACCGATTACCTTTGAGTGCGATTTAGCATCCTTTACCAATGAACCACTTGCCTGTGGCTTTCTTAAGCAAATCAAGTGGTCTCCGATGTCAAAATCTTATGGATTAAGCATGGCGCACACGAGCGATTTTCTAGGCGACTAGCCTTGCGACCACAGAAGCGACTGAACATATTTTTAGTGTTTTTAGTTTTTGTTGACTCGTTTGTGACAAATGCTTCATTGGAAGATCAGTGATGTCGCGGGTGACATCACTGATCGACCTCAAAGGTAATTATCGCATGCGACGTAGTAGTCGCATCGGTAGTCGCCCCCATTTTAGTCGCTCGTGTGCGCTATGCTTAAGGGGGGTCGGTTAGGCCTAGAGATTGCAAAACATGCCGATTGAACCAGGGGCGGATCCAGGATTTGGGTAAAGAGGGGGCGCCCTGTGCTAATAAACATTGAAATCTGCGGTGAATTTCAAAGATTTGCTCCAAATTCAAGAATTTCACGGTCGATTTTACAGATTTGTTGGCCAAAAGGGGGCGCATGCAGGCTCCCCTTGGATCGGCGCCTGTGAACGCAGTCTTGCGCCACACACACCCAGTGGCTTACACCGACCGCTTAGAGTGGCCGAAGTTTATCCTCGGGGAAACTCCAGTTATCCTTGGCCCTTTCGTCTTCTGGAATTTACTCATATTACAGCATTGAACTATCAGAAATTTATACATTTTGTAGACATGTATATTTATTCACTGGTTACAGTTACCTCTTACAACGACATTTACAACGATTTATCCTTGGTTGGATAACAGAAAGAATGAATTTTCACGCCCTTCCCAGATGTGCCTTTCTTTTGGTTATTTCAATGCTCAGAAACAGCGGAGTTCATGGGGTCAAAGTACAGGAATGACTCCGACTGGAAAACCCGAGGCCGAAGTGATGACGTCCCCGAGGTGATGACGTCACGGAGTATCCTCGACTCGTCGCCTGTCTTCACTCGTCACCACGAACAAAACCGCTCAAATATGGTCATGGAGTCATGTGACACACAGCTTTGCGGTAGTTATTGTCTTAATGAGAATTAATGTCCTTCATGTCTTTATTAAAACTATCCTCACACGGTGAATCAGACGACCTGTCGGAATCCGATGGAGTTTTATTGTATTGTCTTTCCCGCGAGATGGATGACGTCATGTCGATGCCTAGCGGCCGATAGGGGGCGAATAGAAAATGTGACGCCAGATTGTTTGTCACGTGCGGCATGTGAGTGAAACCGGCCAAGTAATGCGCCGGGGGAGGTGCAGCGATCATGTCCCCTTCTCGAGTGCTCGGAACAACCGGTGTTCTCCCCAGTAACGCATCCGTGGAAAACGCCGCTGCCCGGGGTGAAAATGCGGAGTGTATACTCGTGTATGGCATATTCGACGATAGTGGAGTGAATGCGGATTTCACACCCCCTATATGTGACTTATGGACAGTGTTTGTCGGNGGTCGAGAGTCGTGATCTGGTAAACTCTCAATGGGCCTTGCTTCATTAACTGCGTGGGAATATCTGACCCTTTCTCTCATCCAGCTTTGCCAGAATAAAAACTCTGACTCTGTCCGCTCGGAGGTTTCAGGTTCGATATCTGGTCTTATGCCCGCTGTACACTATCAAATTTCCCATCGAATTTTCTGAATATGCTCAAAAAAGGTCTACATGCGGGTTTATACGTTGGAGCCCCAATAGGCCCGGAATCTTTCCTAAAAAATTGGATCGGATGAAACATTTGATCGTGTACAAGCGGGCATTACTCGCTCTTCATGCGATAGAGAGGTGACTCTCGTTTACAGCGCAGGTTTTCCCCGGACGTTCCGGTTTCCTCCTCCATGCTGTGCGGCAGTGCGTGTAATGCGCCGACACAAGGATACTGCTCGCTGTATATGGACTTCAACCCCTCTCACAGCCCTTTATCCCTTACCAGTACCTAGCCGCAGGAAGAACATGCTTTTAGTGTCACTATTTGCTTCCAACTGGTAGTATAACCAGAGAATTAGTCCCCTGCATGTGGTAGTAAGCTATCCGACTGCCATGCACTGACAACTAAAAAAGATGTCCCGCTAGGCTCCACAAGGCGAGGCGATGATAGAACTAATTCGAGCCAAGGGATACAATCTACTTTACACGTTAGCGGAGTTGCTACCGCAGAAAAAAAGATCGCAAAAGAGATACGGAGAAATTCTAGAAATTGCTGATTAGGATTTCGACATAAAGTGTGAAGAAAGGCGTCTAAATTGACATGGAAACGGATGCGGTGATGGCCGATTCCCCGTGACCATTGGTTTGCCGCACGTGGTATTCGTTAAAAACGGTAGTTTGTAGCCTAGTTCTCGATCGCACCGCTAGGGCTCGGGAACCAACCCAGGCATGCGTGATATTTTCGCGACGCTAAATGTTCGCGATTTCGGGGGTGTACGAATTCGCGAAGAATAAATTTTCGCGATTGGAACCCTTCAGCTTCAACAGAATAATAAGAATAATAATTTTCTCGCGATTTATGTTCGCGTTTTGACCCTTGAGCGCGAAAATCGCGAAAATAAAACGCACGCGAAAATTTCACGGTTTACAGTAGTTGGGAAATCTTGGTTGCAGTTATGCCAAACCAAAAACAACCCATTCCCGAAAACAAATAAAAGACAATCTTTTGTTCATTGAAAACATAGAGTTGCGAACATAACATCAAAAATAAGTATACATTTAATAAGTACACAACACGGCGGTGAAACTCTGCGATACATTTTTAAGACAATATAGAATATTTTTGCGCAATGACAAAAGACACGAAGAAAGTACATTGTATCATTATAAAAATGTGTCCGGTGTTAAATATTGTGCCATTCTTTTCGTATTTAATTACGGAATCAAAGGGTGCTTAATCTCCGGGGAATGACCGTAATAGCTGCGGACTTTTTCATTAAATCCCTTTTTATTATGATAATCCTCCACGACAAACCTGGCCATTTTTAAACTGCGTAGCAAATGTGACCAGAGGATAACTCTAATATAAGACCCCTTGAAAAGGTTACTTGTGAATGACACGCCGCGCCATGGTCATAACGTGACGTTGTTGTTCTTTGCGGTATTCGAACCCACGACCTCTCAACATTGTTGTTCTCACTGTCGTGCAATCGAAAGTGTCTCAACTTTCGCAGAAGCTCAGTGAGGTGTCGCGTTCACCACGGTTGCCCGTGGCAAGCTCGAATCATAGCTTCTGACAACCTCTTGCGCATGTCCAGCTTGACTGCTTCCGGTCATCAACAAGGGCGTAGGCTGGGGGGGGGGTGCACAGGGTGCACGTGCACCCTCCCACAGCAGTGAGAGAGTTCCGCTCTGGCAAGCAGAAAAAAATCAACCCTGTAATCGTGTAGATTTTGGCTAAGAATAGTGCTGAAATCACGTCTCAGAGCATCCAGATTCCAAAATTTTCTGGGGCAGGACCCCCAGACCCCCCTCCAGAACACACCTTTCTTACTTTTCAGCATTACTGTGAAACTTCATGCCTACACCAGCTGCATGAGTTCCGCTTTTGCAAAAATGTGCACCTCCCCAGGCTCAGACCAGCCTACGCCCTTGATCAGCTTCTGGTCGTATTTTTCAGTGTGGGGAAAAATTCCCTCAAAAGCTCCATATTGACAAAAATGTCGCAAACGAAATATAAATGGAGGTTGAGCCTGGGGGTTGAGCCACCTGTCTGTGTGTCAACGTCGCGGTTTTAATTATACGTCGAGAGAGGAGGTTGGAGACAATACAGATATATTTATCAGGCCAATGATTTCTATGGAAAATCCTGATTAAACACACAAAATAATAAGTTATAGAAATTTATTACATTGTTACAATACCATTTTCGTTGCTCGTACAGGCAATTTTCGTGGTCGGCAATTTTTGTGGCGGTTGCCGGTTTACAGCAGACGTCACCACTCACTGGTCTCGTGTGCTGCTGATGGCCACGCATCACCACAACTCGCAACCACGAGCAATTTTCGTGGTGAGAAATCAAACACGTTTGATTTTCGGCAACTTGTGGCAACTCGTGGTCACCACAGAATTTCCGTGGTGAGTTGTCGTTGCCGGCCACAGCACACTTGGCCATTTTCGTGGCGACCACGAAAATTGCCTGTATAAGTGGTGACGTGAGCTGCAGGCTTTACTTCACCACCCTGACAGCCTTTGATATTGATGATGTCGGGCACGCGGATGCCGTAATGTGAAACCTAGGCCTAGTATTCCCACGAGATGATAAATTACCCACACTATCCACACATGTGGCGGAGGAAATTAAAATAATGACGAAACAGAAGATAATTGTGTGTTCCTTGTGTCAGACGATCATTAAATGATCAACAATTTGGGAAAGATACACAAAGATTGTGATTGATTGACAGGTTGTGATTGTTCTTTTGTGTAATGTACTCTGCGCATGACGAGGGGACATGGCAGACGAAATGGGAAGTAACGCATCACACGTTGAAATGTGCTCAGATCTGATCTCCTCAAAATGACTGTCACACGCCGAATCTCATGCACGGCCATGGACAAAAAAACACACCAATATTAACCATATTAACTGTTCTAATTAAGTGTCAAAAACTGTTGGAATATTTCGTAGCTTTGTGGGAAAATATTGCCAAATTTCTTGCTCGCATCGAAAAAAACTCGATGGCTTTATCCATTTGATTGAGCTTAGGTCTTTACCACTCGGTAGGTCAGACTAGTCAGCCAAGGTCTGACTGAACCGGCCACGTCGGCCCTCCACATCCAAGGGATGTCAGGCCCAATACATTGAAGGTAAAAAAAATCCTGGCGGACATAAAAATGAAGACGAAATAACGCAAATAATCTGATGGACTTCGCCTTTTGTACATAAGTTTTTGACAGTGATCATGATCGGGTACAGTATAAAATACGTCCCGCCAAGTGCACCTTAGACATAAACAGTCGATCTTGAATCGAACACAAACCCCAGACAGGCCATCAGAAAACATAACACACAACACTCCATTCTTGAGCGGATAACATCGATAGGGCTGTAAATACTGACGTCGAAGGTGTTTGCCTGTACATTCGTGTACACCGCAGATACAAATACACGATTGAATTCACAGGGTAACTTTGCGAGTCCATGTCGATTTGGATATCTACAGGTCAGCGGCATTTTCGTTTTGATTCAACTCCAGTTCCGACGCTTCCATTAGCTACTGTAAAATGTATGATATCACTTCATTTGATTCGTATACGATCATTATGACTACACCACCACTCCCACTCAGTGGTGTGATCAGCATTGTTTTCGCAGGACGCTGGAATTTTTCTCTACCACTTTTTCTTTCCTCAACGTTTTCGGTCAAACTAGGGCATGCACGTCAAATCTGACTGACTCAGTCTGAATATCTAATTGTTCTCTCGCGATGAAAAGCTTCCTGTGCACTTTCATTCGATTTTGACTGAGATAATGAACTTTTTCAGCTAAATAAACCGGGATCGCCGTAATATATAAATAGAATTGGTGTCTATAAATAGAAGCATGCGTGGAAACATGAGATCTATGCATGGCAGGACGTCGTACCTGTAGGGGAGACCGGGGCACATTGAACACACGTTCACATTGAGCCACCCTGAATAATTTTTTAACAGATGCAGGATAACTTTTCAGCTTTTTACTGAAGATACCTCGGTTGCTAAGCTACCTTGCCAGAATACCACATGTAACTTCTCTGGTACCAGTTTTGATTGATCACAGTTCAATATTATTGAGGCCTAAAAGTGACTTTGTCATTTTTTTGGTATTCAGATAGCTGTTAATTATCTAGAGGAGCTGTAGGTCCAAGTGATTAATGTTTGAAAGCAACATGGAACTGTGCTCCTGTGTGGAAACTATCAGTGATGTGGATTCATGCATGAAGCTAGCAGGGCCAAATTTGTAGTAAAATACGTGCCGGGGCAGTTTGAGCCACCCATTCCGGGGCACATTGAACTAGGCATTATACTAGTGGTTAAATTGAAGTTGTGTTTAGATCAGTTGCCTATGACCAAATGACTGTTTATAGGAAGAGCTGATTCCAGTTTCTTCCACTGTAGTCTATGACAAGCGACTTCGTGGTAGTGGAGGACTTTGATTGGAGGGTAGGAGCTTTAAATGTTATTTTCAGTCCTCAGTTGCCATGGTTACTACCAGGTCAAAATTTGGAACCAGTCGGCCATGTTAAAAATCAACTTTCTCATATTGTTCATTTAGTAAACTATTTTATGGTTTTAGATAAGTTTTTGTGCCTAATTATTGTATTTCATTGAGTGGCTCAATGTGCCCCACTGCGTGGTTCAAACTACCCCGGTAACGGGGCAGGTTGAGCCAGAAAAATTCTTTTCTTCACTTGCCCGTTCCATTGCTTTATTATTACAAAAGCCAAAAACATTCAATGGCAATAGTTAGCCAACAAACCAAACTGGATGATGGATGTGTTAGGATGGCTCAATCAACGCAAGTAAAAAGTCCAGGGGCCAAAATTTAAAAAGTGGCTCAAGGTGCCCCGGTCTCCCCTACACGTTGTGCACAACGTCATGATGACGTGTAGGCCTACATCCTGATCGATCGTTCGCCAGTTCGTCGTCACAGATGCAGCATTCGAACACAGCCATCTATCTTGCGTCGCTTACTGGAGTTTACGCAAAAACGCAACGACGAAAAAAACGCAAAAACCGAGGGAGTAATCATTATTTTCATCGCTGTCTTACCTGTTCAACCAACGCACCAATTCCATGTAGACCGTGAGTTCTGCCGCGAAGACAAACAGCTGGGCGGCCCAATGCTGTAGCAGCGTGTAGGCCTACATGTATTCGGCCTACAATAGGGAATTTAAGAGATCACACGCTAACGATAACATTTACGTTAACAGTATTTTTTGTACATGAAATACATGCAGGAAATAGCGTTAACGTAAACGTTATCGTTAGCGTGTGATCTCTTAAACTCTGTAATAAGCCTAGCTACACGTTATTTCCCCCAATTTTACCAAATGTCCCGAAATGCTAGAGAAAATTGTGCATGTCAGCAAAGGGTGAGAATTTTGCCAATTTTGAAATATCGACAAACTCGGGTGTACGCGGTCGGAACTTCATACAGAGGGACGTCACCATGGTTACAGTGTCAACGTAGTGCCAGCGGATAGGCCTACATCAGTGCACGCCACAGCGTCATGGGGTGACGTCACGATGATTCCACGTGCGTGCGTAAATACAGAAATCCTAGTACTCCACGGCATAGCATTCACGCATGGAGACAGCCAGGTAGGCCCAAATTTTGATCTCAGCGCGGGGTTACACACTGATAGGCATGCTTTGTTATCACATCGCACCGGAAGGTGGCCCGTTAAAAAGAGGTTAGGCCTACCATGGTCAAATCATGTAAACATGACCGCATGCAATCAACGCCGTGCACAGTAGTACGCTCTACTGGTGGCTTCTGGAACCAAAATGGTTCAGTCGGCCTGGAGCATATATGCACAACACTATGACTATCGGCCTGACCGACATAGACATTTTTGCGATCAAACTTGGCTTGTCTAGCGTTCTATACAAAAAATAATGGTCATCAGAGCTGTCTAGATGTGATGAGTGTGTTCATCATACATGTATCACATTTCGAGTTCGAAAATGCGAATCGAGACGTTTTATAAATAATGTTTACTCCATGCAACCTCGATTCGTGACATTTTCAATCCTATCCTGGCTGTGTAAATTCAGGTGGTGAGGTTTTTGCGTTTTTGCGTTTTGCGTTGCGTTTTTGCGTAAACTCCAGTAAGCCATCTTGCGTAACATAACAAACCAGCCTCTGGCAAATAACATGTGGTCATGAATTCACTTTCAGTGAATTCTCACTTCTAGTATTAGCCTTGGTTACATTACATAAAATCCCCGGGTTTTTTGCGGTCACACCTATAAATTGCCGGGCTTCAAGACACGGGTTTTTAAAACACGGCAAGCTAAACACGGCAATATATTAATCAATTCAAAAAACAGCGCATCGAATCACCACGAAGTACAAAGACAGGGCGTGGTTAAGTGATGCGCCGCAAGCGATCAAATTTACATGCCCTTCTTTTACTCCTTCCATTGTCTCACCGACCCAAATCGTTTTGAGATCTCACTACGCAATTCGACATCTTGTTCTGGGTCGGGACCGAGCAGAACTCGGTTCAATTTTGTCAAGTGTAAACATTTCGAACCACCTTTGGCAGGTGGAAGGTTTTCAGTGTGGTCATTTTTCTGTGTGACTACCGTTGTTTATTGGCACACACTGGTAAACAGACTCACTTTTCTCTGTGTACCAGTGCAACGTTTTTCAGTGTGGCCATTTGTCTATGTGATTCCCATTGTTTGGAACACACCTGGAAACAGACTCACTGTTTCTCAGTGTGTCGCCGCCCATTGTCAAGTGGCCGCTTATTCCGTCAATCTATTGTAATGGCACACTGGCACACAGGCTTCACTGAAAAACGTGTCAAGTCGCGCCTTATTCCGTCAGTCTATTGTAAAGTCACACTGCCGCTCTGAAAAATGTTAGAGATGTAGCAAATGAGCCCAGCAGTCTGAGGTAGGGTCAGTCCGCGTCGAGCACGGTTCTGCGCGATCCTGCTTAGTTTAAACGGATATTGGCAATCTGGCCCGCCTACCCGAGTGCAGTGCGCCCGCGTCAACGAATGGATCTAAAGTCTGATTAATTGGCACACGGATTTTGTCCGATTCCTGTCCGTTTGCCCCTAGCTTTGCGGATACGACAAAACAGAAGTCCATTTAATCGATTTTTCACGGACCTGAGTCGGACCGTGTGCCACTGAACCCCGCTTTAAAGCCAAGCGCACATTTGCGACAAAACTCAATGCGTTAGGGGGTGGTTTTTAAAATCGACTGATCCGGCTGAATGAAGAGTCGATCACGTTGGGTCAGTCGACTTTAAAAACACCCCCTAACACATTGAGTTTTGTCGCAAATGTGCGCTCGGCTTAAAGCCGTGTTTACCTGACATCCGTTATCCGTTATGAGAGACGACGTTATCCGCCGAAGCATTGGCTCATGTACAGATCGAGATGAAAAAACGTATCGCATAACGGGTAACGGATGTCCGTTATCCGTTATGCGATACGACGTATCGCATGCGAAATCGAGTCTGATCGTTCCAAGCCATTTTCCAGTGCTCATTTATCGGCACGCGATACGACGTTATCCGATAAAAACATTCGCTCCATGTAGCGATCGAGGTACGTATTGGATGCGACAGATGTCACGTCGCACAGCAGCCCTGGCTTTCTTTTGTTTTCTGCTAAAGCCTAGCAAATTCGCCGAGCCCCATACGATTTTCCCCACCCAGCGGCTTGACGTGGATTTTAGAGACTGAAACACGGATCTAAAGGGCCTGTCACACTGAAATAGTTCTCAAAACGTCCTGCCCCGTCCTAAAAAATCGTAAAACGGGCTAGAACGTGTAAACTTTGGCCAAATAATGCTTCGATGTTGTGGAGCAACCTTCCCGTCCATGAAGTTCGTAAAAAGACTGTAAAAAGTTGTCACTACGTCCACTACGTTCGCAGACAGTTTGAACCCGTTCGGCAAAATTTTCAAGAACGTACTGAGAACTAGCTCAGTGTGATGGGGGTATTAGATAAATTATGGCGAAATCGCCTCAATAGATAAGCGGAAATTAGACTGGATCAAACTGGGCACCGTAGAAATTGGCCAAAATGTCTGTTTTTTTCTCGCCGTACGGGCCCCGGAGTGGATATGTGACGGGGAAATATCGCAACTTATAACGCAGGCAGGTAAACAGAGCACACGTTTTATATCGCATTTCGGACATCGCATATCGCTGTCGCGTCTCGCATATCGCATATCAGGGGCCGGTTGCACAAAGAATCTTAAGTCTAAAAAAACCTAAGTCTGAAATGAAGTCATCTGATTTGCTGAAACCAGCTGGTCACATGATGACTTAAGTCCAACTTTAGACTTAAGATTCTTTGTGAAACTGGGCCCAGATGTCAGGTAAACACGGCTTTAGCCTTAAAATTACGTGTACGTCATTCATTACCATGACTGGCACGCAGCACGTTTTTACAGGTGACCATGGCGACTAGGCAGGCTCGTCTTCGTTCTTAAAGGCCTGGGTTCACATGTGCGTTTTACGCCGCGTTTTGACGCTTCGCCCATTGTTTGGAAACAGAGCTGCGGAAAATAACAAAAGATTTAACGCATCACGCAGCGTAAAACGCACATGTGGACACAAGCCCTAATATGCGGAGCCTGTCCGGCTTGAATTCAAAGCGGGATCGTTCCGGGTCGAGCTCGGTACGCTTCAAAAAGACTTTTGTTTTCCAAGAGGTACGCCGAGTTTCTGGGCAACTTCACTTTCCAGGAATACATAGATCTCTGTTCAACCGAGATATACAGAAGATTGGAAGGGTTACTGATCTCTTCACTGTACAGAAAGCCTTTAAGGCCAAATCCCGATAGTCGTTCAGTCTGCACTAAACAGGTTGAGATGTACATGTACATGTACAATAAAATACGGGTCATAGCTGGTCAATGCTCACACTGAAAAAAAATCCTAATCATGTTGAGTACCTTCGGGGTACATGTACTCGTTTTGTCCGTGAGATGAGTAGAAAGGTACTCATATTGAGTAGAAAGATACTCATAGCTAGTAGAAAGATACTCATAGCGAGTAGTAAGGAACTCCAAATGCAGCTCCTTGGCCCGCTGAGTACCCGATGAGTACCCGATTAGTACCTTTCTACACATCTCACACGGACAAAATGACTGATGAGTAGTCCAAAGTACTCAACACGAGCCGGAATTTTTTTCAGTGCACCTTTCCGCGAGCCTTCGTGGATATAATATTCGGCGTCGAGTTTCACCAGCCAGGGCAATAGTAGCTCTCAGTCAGTTGACCAATAGGAGTCGCTACGGTCCAATTGAATGCCTGGCGGACCCATTCATGGTTGATTGAGCACCAATCACGGGAAGTGCATATTATATTTAAAGGTCACCTGAAAGGCATTTCATGATTTTTTCTCTGAAAAGTGGTTCGAGGAAAAACAATTCAGTGAAAGTTGCATGAAGATTGGACCATTAATTACAGTGTTATACCAAATTTAAGATGTTGTTTTTACATGACAACCAAAAACTTGGTATCGATGGTTGGCCAGGCGGTGTGTTCATGGGGTCAAATCAGCTATCCAGAAATCCAAATATTGCCCTCAGAATAGGAAATACCTGCAGTACGACTGACTGAACAAGAAAAATACATCAAAACTACACCAGACTGACCAAGTTAAATGAGTTATTTTAATGTTTTTTATATGTTAAAAAATCCAATGACATCAAATGTGCTATTCTCCGCTGCCTGACCTGGTTGCCAAGGTGTGTAGTCATCATTTTTAAATTCCCATAACTTGGAAATGGGTGATCCGATTTTCATGCGGTTTTCTGTTTCATGCTGCCTGATTACTCTACAGTACTGCGCAGAAAACCAGAAGTGGATGAAACGTTTTCAGGTAACCTTTAATTGGCCCGCTGGAACTTTGCTGCTTCAATTTTGATGAAAATGTGACTTACTAGGTTTTACCAGATCACGGCAGGCCTATTCTTGATAAATTGGTCTGCCTTTTATTTGACCGTTAAAAACACAGTACAATAGGATCAATGAATGGCATACTCGTAACAAAAGCTCATAAGCGTCTTCCTATTCAATAATACCAAGAAAAAAATTACTTCTATTCGCAGTCCGATCTTCATAAAGAAACACCACATGCACAGTCATGTTTCGTATATCGGGTGATTCAAAAAACGTTCCGAATTTTATGGACCGTATGCACCAAACGAAGATTATCTTGAACTCAGGTTGAGCCAAAACTTTTCAATTGTTCAGGTTTGCCAGGGCATGATGTGACAATGGAAAAGTTGTGGCTCAACCTCAGTTCAAGATAATCTTCGGTTGGTGCATACGTTGATAAATGTCTTTGTAATTAACGTATGTATGACATTGCCACTTGGTTGGGACCAAGAAACACGCAATCTGAGTTAATTCGCAATACGTAGCCTGCCCTGCCCCCGATATGGTTGATTGAACTGCTTNCGATGACGAAAAGAAACATGTTGGGGTAGCGACCAATGTGACAGTGGCTAGTTTCTTAAGTGTTCCAACACGGTCATCTGTTGAGAAGACAGTTTCGAATGGAGGAATACACTTAAGCCTAGCGTACACTCATGGCCAAAAGTAAATGGACAGCAATTTATCTTGAATATCTTCAAACCAATGGGGTGGAGAAAATTGGTCCCTACATATATAGTAGTAAATTTTCCTGGTCATCTAATGGTATCAGCGTCGAAATATTCTGCTGAAAGCTGCATTTGACAGAAGGAATTTTGTGAAGGCATGTTTTATGCTACTTTCTTATTTGCACGATTTCATTGAACATTTTTATATCACTGTGTTCTAAATGCAGCTTTCAGCGGAATTTTTCGACGTTGATACCATTAGATAGCCAGGAAAATTTGCTACTATATGTGTCGGGACCAATTTTCTCTACCCCATTGGTTTGAAGATATTCAAGATAAACTGCTGTCCATTTACTTTTGGCCATGAGTGTACATCGGCCGTGCGACTGGAAGCAACTACCGGCAATGGCGTTTCCGGCAACGGTTGGTGACTACCTGCAGCAAGGAGCAACTGATCAGATGTTCAAACAGACCGATGTACGCGCACCGGCAACGCTATTGCCGACCGTTGCCGCGCGCTAGGTCCAGCCAGTTGCTCATGTTCTACTCGTTACCAACGGTTGCATCTAGTCGCCTTCAGTCGCTTCCGATGTAGCGCCCTGGCAATGAATTTCCTCGTTTGTGGAGCACACCTGGTCACGTGATTGTATCATGTGACCTACAAAATGACTCCCGAGTGGCCCAATCGGAAGACATCGACAATTTCCGTACAGCATTCAGTTCCATTGCCTGTCCGATGTGCGCGCTCCATATTGAAGACTGAATTGCGCCACTTGTTGCCGCAATGACCTGTCGTAACAGATGTGCGCGGAACGCGTACATCGATAGCGACTCTCGCGTTCAGTTGCTTTCAGTCGCAAGGCGATGTACGCTTGGCTTAAAGGGCAGCGCACACTAGCGATTTTTCGAGCGATTTTCTAGGCGACCGGCCTTGCGCCGACCACAGAAGCGACTGAACATATTTTCAGTTTTTTTTAGTTTTTGTTGACTCTCGTTTGCGACAAATGCTTCCTTGTAACATCAGTGATGTCGTGGATGACATCACTGATCGACCTCAAAGGTAATTATCGCAGGCGATGTAGTAGTCACATCTGTAGTCGCCCCCATTTTAGTCGCAGGTGTGCGCCGCCCTTTAGGAATGTGCTAACATTAGTGGTAAATTATCGTATCTGTTCCAAAATTTTGACAGTGAATGGTGAGGTATAGATTAGAATATCAAAATACAGTGGATCCTCCCTTAACGGACACCTCTGCCAGGAGGACACCTCTCTAATCAGGACACCAGTGTTCAGTCCCAAACTGATCATTTCTATTCATTTCAACCTCTGTAATCAGGACACCTCTCAATTAAGGACAGCATTTGTCAGTCCCGACGGTGTCCTTAATAGAGAGGTTCGACCACAAATAACTGTTGAATCAGCGGAATCAGCAGACCTGGCGGATTCAGCGGATTCTGTATAAAATTGAATAAGATTTGATAATAAAGGGATTTTTTAAAAATTAAGTAATATAATTTTTTCTAGTGTTCTATATGCTGCACAGGTTATATATTATAAAGGAAACGCTGCAACCGCGTCAAGAATGGCAACTGGCCGAAATATTCCTTGAGACCATTTTTGTTGCCCCTGTTTGGATTACCGACTGTAAAAGGTACTCGAGAGGTTTATACTAGTGTCCGACTGGCGACTTTTTCCCACGACAAGGGGCGAATCTGAAGTCTGCGATATTCCCACGACAAGCTGCGATATTTAGCATTAATGTGTTTCGCATAGGATCATGGAGCCAGAGAATCACTGCGAACATAGACGACAGTCTACGAAGGGCTACGATTTTCTCATTCGTCCCTTGTCGCAGACGAAAATTTGCCAGTGGGACGCTAGTATAAGAAATCGCTCTGTTAATACTAGTGTCCCACTGGCGACTTTTTCCCACGACAAGGGGCGAATCTGAAGTCTGCGACATTCCCTCGACAAGCTGCGATATTTAGCATTAATGTGTTTTGCATAGGATCATGGAGCCAGAGAATCACGACGAACATAGACGACAGTCTACGAAGATCTACGAATTTTTCATTCGTCCCTTGTCGCAGGCCGAAATTCGCCGGTGGGACACTAGTATAACGGTAACACTAACCCTAACATTATTTTTTACATTGCAAATGTACGTCAGAAATAGCGTTAGCGTTAGTGTTATCGTTAACGGAATGGTTTCTTAACCTCTCGATTTTCGCGGTCCTTTATAATATGTGGACACATGAAAAATTATATTGCTTAATTACATGTAGTTTCCATTCATCATTGTATTTTATTCAATTTTTGCATAGAATCCGCCAGATCTGCTGACTCCGCTAATTCTACATGGCCCAAATAACTGCTCTCAATCCGGGATTGTTTTTATCGCTGTAGGCGTTCTTCCTCGTCTCGCGCAACCAGATACTTCCACGCTCGCAGGCTTTCATTCCTGGGAGGGAAGTGCCTGGTAGGTCATGACTGGAAGGGACGGGTCTAGTCTCGGGCACCCAGCCGTTCAATACACTCCGCAAACTACGTGATATGAACGTCTGGGCCACACCGACATTTCCACTGTGATACAGTGCATTGTGGGTAATGCTGTAGAAGGTCACGCGACATAAGATGGTTGCTTCCATTAATGGATTATATTTCACCTCACAACCTTCCAAAATGTCTGAATCTGGCAATGAACCGATTGCTGAAGTGATCTGAAACAGCGTACTGGATAGCATGAACTTACTGGAGTTGAAGTTCAGGCTGAAAACTGAGCAGGAATTGTGTATCCGTATGGAAGACGAGGTCGAGAAATCCCAACTGTCATTTTATGGTCGTCGCCATGATAAGATCACATGATCACTTCTCTTGCCCAACCAGCAGCCGGATTTTGATTTTCAAATGGGAGGAATCGGCGGATGAGAATGAATGACTAGCTCTGTCCCTGATTAGCCAATCAGCGATGGGTGTTGAAATAAAATCACCCATTACAACGAAATGCGAGCTCTGTCCCAGACCCTCGTATATGCTGTGCATTATACAGGGTCTGGGTGCC
>NMRB01000333.1:29599-47166 GCA_002633025.1 Notospermus geniculatus | reverse complement strand
GCCGTATATATTAGCGAATGGCATACTCGTAACAAAAGCTCATAAGCGTCTTCCTATTCAATAATACCAAGAAAAAATTACTTCTATTCGCAGTCCGATCTTCATAAAGAAACGCCACATGCACAGTCATGTTTCGTATATCGGGTGATTCAAAAAACGTTCCGAATTTTATGGACCGTATGCACCAAACGAAGATTATCTTGAACTCAGGTTGAGCCACAACTTTTCAATTGTTCAGGTTTGCCAGGGCATGATGTGACAATGGAAAAGTTGTGGCTCAATCTCAGTTCAAGATAATCTTCGGTTGGTGCATACGTTAATAAATTTCTTTGTAATTAACGTATGACATTGCCACTTGGTTGGGACCAAGAAACACGCAATCTGAGTTAATTCGCAATACGTAGCCTGCCCTGCCCCCGATATGGTTGATTGAACTGCTTCGTGCTCAGTCATCTGTGACAGTAAATTGGATTCCTTGGTGTCGTAAGAAAGAGGAATCATTAGGTAATAAATTGTTGTGACCAATTTCCAAAATATTTAGGCCATGTCCAAGAAATTAACAAATTAATCTCGGTTTCCTTGTTTTTTAAAAACACTGTACATGTATACAGTGTACTAACAAACTGATGCTTACATGTATTAATGCTACCCAAACTGACATGAACAAATTTTCGACCCCAACCGGGGTCTTTTTCAAGTGGAACTAGTTAGTCTTTTCTAGAGTTTCAGATTGTAAAGTTCCACTTGAAAAAGACCCCGGTTGGGGTCGAAAATTCGTGAATTCTGGCGATTGACTTCTTGCTTATTATCATTTTGTGTGTCAATTTTGTGCTATTCTGTATCTTGGTCAAACTGACATGAACAATGGGTACGAACTGTGTATCCACATCAATAGACGTAACAAGTGCGCCGGATATTTTCATGGCGACAATTTGTCTACGCACTGACATTGGCAAGGCAGGATTTGTGTGACAGGTTGGGAAAAACACGCGAATAAATTGGGATAGAAAGTTTGGATGCGAGGGGTCATTAGCGAGGTTCCGCAAACCTGACGAAAAACGAAGTACGAAATACGAAATCGGACTTCACTTCAAGGACTTGATATTTGTGACACCAACCATCCCCAGAAGTAAATCGACTGCTGCAAGTGCATCTTTTAGCCAATGGCGCAAGACGGATAGAGTTGCGGTGTATATTACACTTGGTAATTTATCTTTCGTTCCCACTTCGTAGCTGGCATGCGAAGTGGAAACGAACAAGCCGTCGACTTGATGTCTGAACGCACTGAAATTTGCAGCAGCACAGAATTCCTGGATACATCTTCACACCAAATTTGAATGGTTACAGGATAATTCGCCCCTAGGATTTCTCTTGCCACCTAGACGAAATTTATCCCGTAGTTATTAAAAACTAGCATGGTACCCGTGGCGAGCACATTCACAGGATGCATGTGGCCAGAGGATGGCATTTTGCTGCACGTCTCTGTGTGGGAGGAAAATGTTTAGTGGGGGGCCAACTCCTCGGACAATAATCTAGGCCTATGGGAAGCAGATGGCAGCAGTTTTATGTGTTGAAGTTCCTATTTTCTGATCACCCTGCCTGGTTGAAGACAATGCATTATACCTCGTTCCGTCGGCCACCGTGGAGATGGTGATGCGTACGCAGCGCCATCTACACGGTGGCCAGCGAAACCAGGCTAGTGGGCATTGCAAATCATTGGAAGTTTCTTCCTGCATTTTATTCGCTTGAGGGTAAAAAAATGTAATGCCACCCGCTTAAGGGCCACCCCCATGTCATTTTCAACACTTCCTGTGAAAATGGTGCCATTTCGATCAGAAACCACGGAGGAGTTCGTGTTCGAAGTTAAAGCGCCACCGTCAATTATAATATAGATAAGAGGAGCATCGTATAGAGTTGGGTATAAATCTCCGAAAACCTACCACGTGGCACCTATATACGTCATCGAAACTGAAACTGAAATTGCTTGCTGCATCTTTTGATCATTTGTCCTGTACAAAACAGCAGGGGAAAATTGGCTTGAAAATGGATATCCAAAGTGAAGCCCCAACGATTGGCTGTGTACATTCCCAGGAAATATCTTTAATAATCTAGATTATAATTTTCTTACAAAGTATCTCAGCTACTTCTTAGCAAGATCTTAGTAAGAATAGTCTTAGTAAGATTTTTTTATGATTCTTACGAGAAAAATTAATCACTAAGATTTTTGTCATAAGATTCTTACAAAAAAACAGTATCGAAGATTTTTCTTGCTAAGAAAATTCTTACTAAGATTTTTCTTGTAACAATCTTATCAGAAAAATCTTACTAAAAAGATTTTTCTTACTAAGATCTTACTAAGAAACACTGGGCTAAGATAATTAGAACGAAAATTATAAGATTATAAATAAGATTTATGTGCTGGGTTGGTAACGGACCAGTCCTCTTAAACCAGCTTTAAACCGCTTACTGGTAACGCTATATACAAAAATGTTCGCGAACGAATTCACTTGGTGCAGAAAATGGGAAAAGCAGTTCCAAATAACGTACCACGCTCCCTTCTCTAAAGTGGGAAAAAGGAAGGTAAGAAATGTGTTAAAGATATGCAATAGCGCACGAGGTGTCTCAAAGGTAAGGAAAGCTATTAAAACCCCCAATACCATAGCTGTGGCTGTATCAACTTTATCCGTCCGCGGGGTGCCCAAATTCGTTTTCATTCGGCTCCTGCTTCGTACTCGTAGAGTTCTGACAATACTGCCAGTAATTAATAACAGACTCAAGAATGGGATGAAAGTATTTATGAGTACACTAAGACCCCACATGTAAACGATAGAGAATGCAGGGCTTTCAGGGGCGGATCCAGGATTTTCTCGAGGGTGGGTTCTGAAGGTAGAGGCACCAGGACTCTCTTGTGCCTTCCCTTCGCCGCGTGCCTCATCGGCGCCGAATTGGCGGGGGTCCCCCAGGAAAAAAATTGAAAATTAAAAGCTCTGAGACACGATTTCCTGGCATCTGAGGTTGAGAAAGTCTTATACAAACATTTTTTTGAACAGTGTGCCGGATCTTCCTGTTCTTACCAGCCAGCCCGACGCCACGCCTGTAGACATTTCGAAATAGTGCAAGCATACACAATGCAGCAGGCCTACCAGTATAATAGTAAGGCAACAGTTTTCCCAAGCAGGGGAAGAGAATTTCGTCGAATCATCGACGCAATGACTGTATCACCATGATTACATCAAAGACACTGGCAGGCGGTACGCCACAAGCGAGATGTTTATTGTTTAGAGAAAAAAAAATGTTATCTTTGGTCGCCGACGGGGGGGTTCCAACCCCCCAGAACACCCCCTCTGTATCCGCCCCTGGCTTTTGTATAACTCCGACTGGTCAGCTGCGGCCGCATCCTTCCAACACAAGTGTCGTAGACATAACTGACTGTATAGCCCAATATGTATGGGATACGGTACACTAATGAACAGATAAGTATACAAGTGATAGCGTTGCGTTTTGTACAAACAGCGGCAGCCTGTAATGGCCTGCAAACAGCAACGTAACGCTCCAAGGCAACGTACACAACAACATAGATAGATGATGTCTTCGCGGATAGAAGGATGACGTATATGTACCCCCATGCGAAGTCCTGAAACTCCATGAACGCATTCACCAATGCAATATAATAATGCACGTGCTTCATGGTGGTACTGAAAAATTCCATAATTAAATTGATGCTGTCAACGACAGCCAAAGCCCGGAGTAAGATACACCTCGATGTGTAAGGCCTTTCCTTCCCGAAGACTGCAAAGGACAAAGCATTCCCGACGAGGCCTAGTGGTACGATGAGCAACATCACAGGACCCAGAAGAATGAATTTCATATAGTCCACTGGATAATGGAGGGACATCATTCTGTATCCGGGCAGGCATTTTGACATGCCAGTCGATGTTGATTCGAATACTGTTGTCGCATTCGTCACATTCGAATCCATAGGAAGAAAAACCAATGGTATTCCTCTTCGATCAGAGAGGCATAAAATATAGATTGAATAATCATGAATGGTGTTACGAATCCAATCGTTGCTGTAGACACTCAATGTGATGACAAACGGATTTTTCCAAATACCGTACTTTGGAATAGTCTTTGAAGACAGAATACGCAAAACTTCTTCCACAATTGAAATGTGGTTCTAAAGCTAGGAATCCACTGCTGATTTTCTGCGTTGCGACTTGCTTTGCAACCTGCTACCTGCGATTGAATACGATCGCAAGGAACTGATCGCCGACCGATTGCCGACTGTATCTTCGCCATTGGTGGAAATCACGTCTAGCAAGCGACAGGTCCAGGTGTAACGTTTTTCAGTGTGGCCATTTTTCTGTGTTACTCCCATTGTTTGGAACACACTGGGAAACAGACTCACTGTTTCTCTGTGTGTCGCTCATTGTCAAGTCGCCGCTTATTCCGTCTGTCTATTGTAATGTCACACTGGCATACGGGCCTCACTGAAAAACGTTACACCGGGTTCGAATCCAGCCCGGGCCATGTGGGATTTGATTCTCGGCTCTTCACGTCCGTCGCATGGGAGATTAAGCCGTGGTGCCTTGTACTTTGTGTCTTTGCAAGGGCAAGTAAAATACCCCATCCAAGTGAGGAACATGAGTAGCTTGTGATGGCCTCCTCCGTACTTACCAGGGCCAACAATGCTATACACTCTTAGCCAAAAAGGTTCTTTAGGGGTTCTTTGTGCCTCACCAGAGGAACCCCAAGGTTCTATATAGAACCTTCTGTAAAGAATCCGAAAGGGTTCCATATAGAACCTTTCTGTCGCCAAAGAACCCATAAAAGCTTACAGTTAGAACCCTTTTCTGAGGGAAATGTTCTATCTGGAACCTCTAAAGGTTCTTGACCAACCCCAGGGTTCTTAAATCAGAGGGTTCTCCTGGTGTGGCACCAAAGAACCTTTTCGGCTAAGAGTGTAGCGTCGGCCCTGACGGAAAAATGAAATACAAATACAATCACGTCTAGCGAGTCCACTACGGCGATCGAGGGCACAGTTGCAACGGAACCCAAGTTGCAAAAGCAAGTCGCAACGCAAAATCAGCTTGAAAATCAACGAATGATTCCTACCTTTAGGTACATGTAGCCTACATGTAATTGTACCCGGATTTGTAGACCTTCGAATTCTTTTATGGCTTGCAAAATAAGGTTACGATAATTCGATACGCACAACAGCCTTCTGATTATGAAACGTTGACTATCCCAGGGATATCAAAACCTTCTTTTTATTTGTATTTATTGCCTAAAGCTATGGTTTCACATTGCGGGTGTTTATTCAGATTACATATGCGTGCTGAAAAAACGTCCCTGATTTTCTGTGCTTAGCATTTAGCCCTCAGGCTACCGTTCTCGCATTTTTTTGCGAGAGTGCAGTGGCCTGTGCCACACACCCTCGCACATTCAAATTNTTGGGGGGGGGGGGGGGGGGTCCAGATTGACTGACTCCAGAGAGCAAATCTGACTAGTTGTGACAAAATGGCCATATCTCCGGAACGGAAGCAGCTACGACGACGCGACTGGCGCCAAAAGAAAAAGGAGAAAAAAGTAGTGAAACGACAAATTTTCAGACGCGTACGAGCAACGGTTATCGAGATATAGACGTTTAAAGATTGGCAACCTTACGAAAACGTTGGCGGAATGTGACTATTTTGTCACAACTTGTCCTGTGTACAAGCCTTGTACACAGGACTACGTACACAGACTTGTACACAGGACTACGGCCAGGGTACACTGGTTGAAACATTGTGTAATTTATAATAAACGTAGATAGAGTAACCATAGAAATTGCTCAATGTTTAGTTCCACCTATCTAAAATGTTACTCAAAGATCTTTTTCATAATGTTCTGTGCGTGCTAGGTCGCGAGAGGCTAGGAATATAATCGAGGCAAAGCATATAAAAGAGTAAAGCCGGTGACAGACTGGCGCGTACGCAGCGCGTCCTGCAGACGTTCCGCCAATCAGATTCTTCGGTAGGTGTTTCGGTCCGTGTTACCGCCTCCCTGATTGGTTGGACGCTTCCCGACGCGCTGCTTACGCGCCAGTCTGTCACCGCCTCAAGAAACACTTGCTAAACGGGTTGTATTCATATATATTCATAACGATGGGACATCCTGTTTAGGAGTTGCGCTATTTTAGTGAAAACAAGTCAAGCGAGGTTTTGGGCACTAGATGATTTAAGGGGGTCGTGTCTCGCAGCCTTCGCGCGACCCAAAGGAATGCGGAAGTAGGCTTACCACAAACCACAGGCTGACCACAAATCTTATTCAACACACGACTCTTGAATAACCGATTGGACAGCGTGATCAAATTATACTCTGCTCCACTTTTACACGCAAAAACAAAAATTACAAGCAGCATATCTCTCATGAGTCCTTTGCTAGTGTGTAAACGCTGTAGAACGGCCGTAGAACGTATGAATTGCGAATAGACTGTAATGCCCGCTGTACACGATCAAATTTTTCATCCAATTTTCTGAATGTGCTCATACAGGCCCGGAATCTGAATTTCCAAAAAAATGGATAAAAAATTTGATCGTGTACAGCGGGCATTAGACTGTAATAGTGCCCAGTCATGTGCAGGCGATCGTCGTTGGTAACGTGGGGGTAGACGGCGTAATTAGGTAGCCGCAAGCTGTTGTCAGATTTCGTACTTCCGCATTCCATTGGGTCGCGCGAAGGCTGCGCCGGACTATACATGTACATAAAATCGTGACAAGGGAGCATTGGTTGTTATGAGATGTGAAATCAGTATTTGATTATCATATCAGTTCACGACATCATGCAGACATTAGATTTCAGCAGACTTATATCTGGCTAAACCAATCTTCATCACCCTTTCGTCAGTGAATCCCAACTTGCTATGCCCAACCCTCATATTATCCAAAACGAGCACATCACCCTTCTGGAGTTGTTCTGCTCTTGTGCACCTCCACATTGTCTCCCGAATGTGCTGAAGGACGTCACGTTCTATGTCAGTTCCATCGCCGTAGAAGGAGGTAGAGGGGAAGTTCAAGTGATTAAAATCCTCCGACCAGTTTCCGGACTCTGGTTTCCCAGCGAAGAAGCTCCAATGCGCACAATCAACTTGGTTAAACCACATTATTTCACCTGTTAGAAAAATTACATGTATTACATGCATTGTTTACATTCATTGTTTGTCAACATGGATGTTTACACTATGTTATTTTCGACTTTTCGAACAAGCACACCCATCAAATTTAATACTTTTGGGATTAAAAGAATTTCTGGAGGGGCATGCCACCAACAAATTACTCATACGGAAAAGAAAGACTGGACCTAAACAAACAAAATGTAAACAAACAACGATTTTCGTGGCCCGCGAAAATACCCGTGATACATTATCTTTAAAGACATTATCATTGTTTGTTTACATTTTGTAAACAAGCAGTTGCCTTCGAAATCGCGTCAGGTGTGTCCCCACCCAGGTAGGGACACACCTGACGCGATTCACATGCCATAGGGCAACGCATGCGTCAAAACCTTTGTTTGCGTGCAGTGCGGCGGAAAATAACAAAGGCGTTGTCGCATGCGTCAACGAATCGCGTTAGGTGTGTCCCTAGCCTTAGGGTGGGTATACACTACACGCGATTCGCCCAACGCATGCGATGGCTCTTTGTTATGGGTAGGGATACACCCGTCTTTAAATTAATCAGTATTAAAAACTGCACCAGTGTGCGAAATTCGCTTCTTTTATACCAATTTGCACGATTTCGCCGTTTCTTTACCCTTATCGGCCGGACAATTGCCTACAAACTTTGCAAGGAATCGTTATTTTCCCGCCTTTTCTGCCGGTGTCGCACATTCCCGGGATGCGGTCACGTGACTTACGTGTTACTAGACAACTACCGGTAAAGTGTTTGATTCATGTAAAAGGCAAATGCCTCTAGTTAAGAAACCCCAATGAAATTCAATGAATTTTTGCAAACCCTGCGTTTTGAAACACATAATACGAGGAAGAAGTTAATTTGGACGTTGAAAATAGCGCAGCTTTAGAGAAAACGTCATTTTTCGTCGTGGCGTTCTTCATAAAGTCCATTTAAATGCAGATTTTGCAGAAGCGTGTAGCCTTTGTTGCAAGGTTCCGCGGTCCGAGGTGTTAATTTCCTGGTTTGGAAAGCAATTGTGCACATTTACACAAATTTGGAAATTTTCGCTTCATTTGTCAACGGTCACGTGACATTCGAGCTAATTTGCATATTACAGCCAAACCAATAGGATCTCAGGTATGGACCCCCCTACAATTTGAACTTGGGTATCTAAGGAACACAAACACCAAAAATGGTGCTTTTGTCCAGACCGTCCGCATATTTTACATATTCGGGGTTTAGTTACCCCACTATTAGTCCAGGCTATGGATACACCGAACGCGACGCGTTGACGCGCGCGTCAAATTCTTTGTTATTTTCCGCCGCACTGCACGCAAACAAAGGTTCTGACGCATGCGTTGCCCTATCGTATGCGAATCGCGTCAGGTGTGTCCCTACCCTAACCTTTTGGTTGTTCTTCACTCAGTGGCTTCATCTGACGCATTATTGAAAGGTGTTTGTATATAATGTGCACAAAATAAGGGTAGGGACACACCTAACGCGATTCGCATGCGATAGGGCGACGCATGCGTCAAAACCTTTGTTTGCGTGCAGTGCGGCGGGAAATAACAAAGGCGTTGTCGCATGCGTCAACGAATCGCGTTAGGGTAGGGACACACCTAACGCGATTCGTTGACGCATGCGGCAACGCCTTTGTTACTTTCCGCCGCACTGCACGCAAACAAAGGTTTTGACGCATGCGTCGCCCAATCGCATGCGAATCGCGTTAGGTGTGTCCCTACCCTTAGGTGTGTCCCTAGCCTAACTGGTGCTCTACCTATACAACGTACCTGTCTTGCAGTGGGGCCTCAGCGCCGGAGTATGCGTCCAGAACCTCAGGGTATTTGTCTCGTCCCACGACCATTGATGCGGAGAGTGTCCCGTCTCCTTCAGTACTCGCTCGACGTCTTCCTTCGTCTCTACATTAAACGACTGTAAAAAATGAATCAAACGGAATGAAGCACAAATCGTTCGACTCAAAGAATTCCGATATTTTACCTAGGAGACCACATCATCGGAAGGAAACACCATTGAGGGAGTCTCACTGGGCCTTTTTACACGGTGCGGGTGCGTTCCGGATCGAGGAGGGTTCGGTTATTTTTCCCCGTGTAAAAGCGAGACAACTGACCTCCACCTTCCTCGGGCCAGTTCAGCGTGCCAGCGTGAGTCTCGGGAAGGTGGAGGTAGGTGCAGGCTGGTTATTCTCTCGTGTAAAAGCGAACCGACCTCCACCGGCCTCGTGCGGGATTGAGCACGCTACCTGAATGACGTCACTCGCGTACTTACCTGTGAAGAAATCACGCGCGAGATTTCTCAAGCACTGCTCATGCTGTTAGAAGCAACGTTTATCGATTTTTAGTCATAATGTCCGGGATATTTTTTACTTACGATAACTGGAAATGTTGATACACGCCATCTAGTGGCACGCGTTTGAACGAACTCAACTCGAAGTGGTGAAATCAACACCTGAGGAGTTAAAATCAACACTTTCGAAGAGGGCTGTGAGTGACTGCTCTTATGGTGTTGATTCAACACCATATCACGTCATCGATTTTGCGGGAAACGAGAAATGCGGAGGCTTGTCTAAAAACGGCATTATTTGCCTGAAACGATAGGATATTTTCCAAAATTTGGTAGTAATGTTTCGATGAATATATAGTGACACTAGATAAGCTGCCATCGTGCATGAAAGTGGTGCTGATGTCGAATTATTGACGGAAAATAAACCTGACTTGCTGCTTCGAAAATTCAAAATGGCGGATTCGGCAGCTACAGGCAATGCATGTACAAAGGGCAATGCATGTACGGACAGTGGCAATGCATGTGTTAATAGGCCTACAGGTGACCTGGACGTACAGTGCATTCAAGCAGAAGAAACGGCCAAATCTCTACTGGTGGACATTGATGGTGCATGTCGGAATAATGGTGCTGACGATGCTTGTGCAGGTTGTGGTGTTTACTGGGGGATTGATCATCCATGGAACGTTTCCCGCCCTCTGCCAAATGTACCTGGGTTCAAGGCCACCAATAATCGGGCAGAGATTTATGCCGCCATCGTTGCTCTCCAAACTGCTCAAGAAAATAATGTGAAAAAACTGACGGTATGTACAGACTCGAGGCACGTGAAAGATGGAATGACCAACCCTAACTGGTTGCCCAAGTGGAGGACCAACGGGTAAAAGACATCAAATGGGAAAAGCTGTGCCAACCAAGATATTTGGAAAGAACTGGTTCGGCTTATAAATGAACTAGATAAGGATGGTTGTTCCGTTGACTGGCAGTGGAAATCGGCACATTCTGGGGACAATGGTAACGAGGCTGCTGACAAATTAGCAAAGAGAGCGGTTAATCTTGGATCTGCCGTGAATCACAGTCATGATACAAGTACGAAGACCCCATTGGACACTGCTCCTTCGGAGGATAATGAATCGCGTCAGATTCCAACCACCTTTCACGTCAACACGATAAAAGAACTAGCGCGTACCAAAGATCTCCAAAAAATGGAAGACAGTCTAGTTGCTTGCATGGAAAAATTGCACGGGACAATCTCTGGTCTACTGAAAGGACATGTGGACCCAACAGGCACCCCGGAATCTGATTGTAAGTCAAACAAGTCCATCAGCTCAGTTACCACTCTGGATATGGAGGTCCAAACCGTTGATTTGCCATGCAAACTCTGTGCGAAAATGAAAGCAGATATAAACAATGTCAATTTCCAGGCTCAACTTGACCTAGATACCCAAAAGCAAAGATTCCTGAACGAGATTACTGTTCTGAAGGAGAAACTTAAGCTCGTGGAAGAAAGCAACCGATGCAATATCAAGGAGATCGAATCATTGTTGGCCAGATTGTCTCAAAAGGAGGAACGAATCATCTCTCTGGAGAAGAACTGTCAAACACTCTCCGATTCCTTGACTAAGGCACAAGATGAGATCATCTCACTGAAGATTCACAACTCTAGATCTGATGACAGCCTGCTGAAGGAGGAAAGCAACCCGGGCACTCTCAGAAAAGGAGCTGATGCAGACAAAACCCATGGCCCTAGGAAAGATGACGATGATACCAAATCCCATGATTCAGTCGTTGTCAAGAAATCTGTGCTGCTGATGGGTTCATCTCAACTCAAAGGGGTCAGGGAAGACTGGCTTTCTCGTGATTGGACTACCGAGAAGAAAACTACCACACAACGGCTGAAGCCAAGGAAGCATTAGACGCACTAGAGGAATCGCCTGATGTGATTGCATACCATGTAATCACCAACGACCTCAAGGAAGACATCACTTTTGTCGTGTTCGAGAACGTTGTCAGCTTGGTAAAAGACACAATGGAAAAGTTCCCAAAGACCAAAGTGCTTCTTTCGTTCGCACCAGTGAGATGTGACAATGCTTCATGGGAGGAGAAACGTCGTGCTGTGAATACCCTGCTGATAGAGCGATTCATGTTGGACAAGAACGTACTCTTCTGTCATAACGATAACATCAGTATCGACATGCATAACATCACAGACGATGGGGCTCATCTCACCAGATCAGGAACCAGTCGCCTAGCTTCCAATCTGAAAAGTTCACTGTGTAATGCACTCGGCATTCCCATCACTCAGCCCTCACCTCGCAATGATAGGAAGTCGCGATCGTACCATCAGGAATCAGAATCTCACTCAGATCGTTACGAATATCATCAGGATGATGGTAACTGTTGCCGGGAACCAATGACGGACTCGACACGAATATGTTCCTATTTCAAATTTATTTGGCAGATCAAACGAGTAGGTTCCAGTTTCTATATGTACAACGGACGTCAGGGTTGTCGGTCGACTATAAGAAAAAAATATTAGAGTTATAAAAGTAATTTCTACAACACACGGAAATAAAAAGCCGGCAATATAAATGTTTGGAAATCAGAATACATACCAATTTTGGCTCCCTAGGACATTATGGGGGGTTCTAGATGGTCGAGACACTGATATCTGCCCAGAGCGAGGAAACACCACGGAATTTATACCCAAAACTCTTACATCACGATCGGCTCACAGAAGTCACGAGTTCTCCAATGAACCGGCCGTGATGCACGAGTAAACCAGAACACAATAAACGACGAAACTTACACTTTCAAAGATCGTCATGTGCCCTTAAGGCCAAGTCACGAGTTGCAGAGGCACAAACCGCAAATCTTGTGCCCTACAAATAGAACACTTAACCCTATGTGTCCCGAACAGTAACCGCTACGATTAGGAACATGGTCGTTACAGCCAGAAATACCACCGTCATGACCGTCGTCGAGCTGACTTCAGGAGGAAAGGACGTGACGCGGAGTACTACAATAGATGGTCTGAACATGATTATGAAAGGAACAATAACTACTCGAGAAAACGTGATGATGAACAATCCAACCATCGTTTCAGGCATGATGAGCAATCCAACTATCGTTTCAGGCATAATCGCTAGATGAGTTTGTTGTCCACTGTTTTGAATGACAATGACTTTGAACAGGACGAACAAAAGTGATACTCATAATACATGTACTACTTTGAGGAAACGAATACTTAAAGCCTCACTGTATTGAATTCAGAAAGTGCTTACGTCCTCCGACGTTAGCGTGGTGTAAAATGTACTGTGGTCTATGTGAATACATTAGGGCTCTGCCTGCAGTTTTTTCAGTGTGTGCTGAAAACTAGGGCTTGATTCTTTGAAGTACGTATCAGGCAAGCATTTTGGGGACCATTACGAGGCTATGAAACCTCTAGCTGCACAGTCCTGACAGTTTGAAAATGTCGTAAAATTCAATACTGTGAGGCTTTAACAATGGTTTGACACTCGGATGTTGGAATATTAACGGTCTCATATCAAAGGACTTTAATAAGTTGGAAGATAAATCGTTTACTGATGAACTTAAATCACTTGATATCATTGGTCTTGTGGAAACCCACACAAATGAGGATTCTAATGTGTTTCTACAGGGGTATGATGCATTCTCTTTTCATAGGAAAAGAGCAACCAAAGCCACTCGTGATCATGGTGGTATTGTAGTTTATGTTAGAAAAACTGTTACTAAAGGTGTGGAAATTCTAAAGAACACCAATCCAAATTTCCAATGGACTGTTTTAAGGAAATCCTTCTTTCATTTAAACAGTGATATTTATGTTTGTTTTGTGCATGATCCCCCTGCAAACTCTTCTTACTCGCTTAAACTGCAATATGATGTTTTACAATTAATTGAAAGGGACTGTGCCAAATATAGTAATCTTATGTTGTTAGGTGATTTAAATGCCAGAACGAATACAGACTCGGATCTTATAACTGATGATGACAAAAATATATTTATTCCTTCATTTGAGGATTATTGCACTGATTTGAACATGCCTTGTAGAAACTCGCAGGACTTGCATAAGACTTGTGGTAGAGGAAAGATGTTACTAGAATTATGTATCTCGGCTCAGTTAAGGATTTTGAATGGAAGAGTATTCGGTGATTCANTTCATGTATGCTGAAGATGGCGTTGTGATCACCCTGGACTGGTTCCTATCTTGATTGATTATTCAATGGATGTGGGGAAGAGTCAATCCCTTTCTGGTCCGCCACATACCTGTTATTGGACCCTGTTGGCAGTACATAGCACATAGTTCAGTTTATCACTGAATACATGTAGTAGTGACCTTTACAGCTTCTCCTTCTGAAGTTAGTAGGGAGAAGCCAAGTCTCCCTCTTTGGAAAAAAGTCTCTGCTTTTAGGAATGGGAGACTTTTATTCTCCCTATTTCAAAAACCTGGCACCAACCCTGGCCGTTCGATAATTCTCGATCAATCAACTGTGTCTTACTACTTACTTAGCTCCCAATTTCCAAGGGCGGTCTTTCAAATTGACTGGTAAGTCAATTTCTAGTTGACTATGGTATCGTATCAGAGAACCTGTATTCATCTGTTTTATATTTCAGTGTAGGTAACTTTCGGCGTTCACTATCTGATCATTGTAAATTGACAACCAGGATTTTGGCCACTTGGTCTCCTGATGAAAGTGTCGTTCAGCCCCAAAAATCGAAGATACATAGAAAATTTAGTATGCCATACAAATATGACAGGGCGTCAACTTTGTCTTTTCAGAGAGCCCTCATAAGCCCTGATGTCCAACAGTTGGTCAGTAATTTTAATGAAAAAGACCTTAATAAATCATCAATTGATGATAATGTACTGGACGTGAATAATATTTTATTGAAAGCAGCCAATATAAGTCTTAAGAAACGTCCACTTGGTAAAAAGAAAATGAAGTCAAAACGTTGGTTTAATGCACCTCTTGGTGTTCAAAAGCAAAGAATTGATGAATTGAGTATTCTGCTATCCCAAAACCCATCTGACCATAGATTACGGTCACTGGTATTTAAATCTATTAAGGAATATAGGAAATCTGTCAAATTCCATAAAAAGAAATACTTTCGTGAATTAACAGATAAACTAGACAGCCTACAAGAAGCTGATCCATCTGAATATTGGAAGATTTTAAAACAATTGAAAGGGGAAAGCCAGAACTGTAAATCAGCAACTTCTGATATTCCATTGGATGAATGGGAAAATTACATGTACTTTAAAAATTTGAATGCAATCCCTCGCGATACAGAATTAGACTTTACCAATAGACAATTGTGGGATCGATTATCCAATTATCCCCAGGTTAAATGTGAGGAGGAACGTCTTAATGGAACCATCTCAAATGAAGAAATTATGAACGCTTTACGTTGCATAAAAAGGGGTAAAGCATGTGGACTGGACCTTATTTGTGGAGAGTTGCTCAAGGATAGCGCTGAAGTTTTAGCCCCTTGCCTGAGACGGCTATTTAATCATGTTTTTGAAAACTCGTCTTACCCGGAATCTTGGAAAATCAGTTACATTACACCAATACATAAGTCAGGGGATGTGCTAATACCATCAAACTACAGAGGGATTGCATTATCAAGTATTCTGGGAAAAGTCTTCAACACTATACTGAACAAACGTCTCGATAGATTCCTTCATGAAAATAACATAATCAACCCTGCTCAAATTGGTTTTACCAAAAAAGCAAGGACCTCTGACCATATTCTGGTATTAAAAACTCTGATTACCAAGTACACAAGAAAAGAAAAGAAAAAGTTGTATACATGTTTTGTAGATTTCAAGAAGGCTTTCGATTCTGTCCTGCACCCCGCATTGTTACTTAAACTGAACGAGTTGAAAATAGGAGGTAGTTTTCTAGATATAATTAGGTCCATGTATAATGAGTCCAAGCTTTGTGTAAAAATAGACGGTCTTTTGTCAGATAACTTTTCGTCGGAAAGAGGTGTTCGCCAAGGGGATGTATTAAAGTCCAAATTTATTCAAGATTTTCATCAATGATCTATTTTCTTATTTTGACAATAGTTGTAAGCCAGTACATCTTAATGACATCATTCTCTATTGTCTCATGTATGCTGATGATTTGGTACTCCTGTCTGAAACTAAAGAAGGCCTTCAGAATTCATTGGACTGTTTGAATAGATTCTGAAAAGAGTGGGGACTGAATATCAATACTTCAAAAACAAAAATTATGATTTTTAACAACAAGGGGATAAAAATAAATGACAAACTGACATTTGATGGCTCTACTTTGGAGGTAGTACAAAGATACAAGTACCTGGGGATTATATTTCAACCATCAGGCTGTTTTTCCTTGGCAAAAGAAGACTTGTTTCAAAGGGGTCTGAAGGCTTTCTTCAAAGTATGTAGATCGTTTGGATCATGCAGCATATCCAAACTGCAGAACATTGTTACACATTTTCGACCACACTATCCTTCCAATTCTCACGTATGGTTCAGAAGTTTGGGGAACTGTTAATCCTCTCAGTTCGAAACTTAGAAATGTCTGTGATTTTAAAATTGCAAAGGCCTATGATGGCAACCATGTTGACAAGCTGAATGTAAAGTTTTGTAAATATATTTTACAGGTAAACAAGTCAACCACTAATCATGCTGTGTTGGCTGAATTGGGAAGATATCCTTTGTATATAAATATTGCTAGGAGTTTGATTTCATATTGGCGTAATTTAAAGTCGCCTGACAGTAGTACATTGGTTAAAAAAGCTTTAGTCGAAAGTAAAAATTTGCATGAAGATGGTGTAAACTCTTGGTTCTCAACTGTAAATTTCGTACTAAGAGAATCAAATTTGGATGACATTTTAAAAAATCCGCTGTGTGTGACAAAAAATAACTTGGCTGAGAAACTCTCCTTGATTCCACAAGAGGGACATGAAGTCCAATGGAGAAGAGAAATTTTCGACGACACATCAAAAAACAGGCACACTGTTTCCAGGGACAGTAAAAATAAACTCAGAACTTACAGATTATTTAAAACTAACTATTGCTTTGAAACTTACCTAATTGATATAAAAAACAGTCTTCACCGGAAAGCTATGACTAAGTTCAGAACTAGTGCTCATGATTTAGAAATAGAGAGGGGGAGATACAAAGGCAAGCCTGTAGGGGAAAGAATATGTCATCAATGTACTTTGGGGGAAATTGAAGATGAACTTCATTTCATCACCAAGTGTGAAAAGTACACATCAGAAAGAGAATCTCTTTATTCCAAAGTGAATACCTTGTGTAAAAACTTCATAAATTTACAGGATCAAGAGAAGTTTATCTGGCTTCTTTCAAATGAGGACCATGTTGTCTGCTGTTCTTTAGCAGAATACATCCAGGAGTGTTTTATGTTAAGGTCCATTTGATATGTTACCGTTCATTATATTCCATTGTTGTACTACCTTATATATTCTAATCACAATCTTTGTAAATATTTTGTAATTCTCATGCCCCTAGAGGGTTTTGATTCAATAAACAAAATTCTAATTCTAATTCTTTCTTAGGTGTTCACCAACGAAGTGTTGCAAGTCACTTGTGAAGTGACCCGTTCCACTGTGGAAGTGACCATGGTCACTTGTCAAGTGACCCATTCCACTGTGGGTCCACACCTAACGCACCCGGAGAATCATTCATGCAGTGAACTTTTTTTTTATTTTGGGCGATTTCCTTGGCTCTGTAGCCCTATCCAGCCGTATAAGTAGTAGTGATCGCCTTGGAAAGTGCTAGGCAGGAATACTTTAAAAGTTATAGTGGTCTTCTTAGAAAGTGTTAAAACAACACTTTATTTCTATTCCAACACTTTCAGTGTATTACATCACTCGTAAGTGGTGGGGTGGTCCTATTCCAACACTTTCAGTGTATTACACCACTCATAAGTGGTGGGGCGGTCCCAAGTGTTTCAAGCCCGGTTTCAAGTGTAAGGCACCACTTCGAAGTGTTGCAATCAACAACTCTTTAAAGTGTGATGGTGACACTTTCCTCCACTTCAAGTGTTGGAGCAAGACCAACACTCCATAAGTGTGAGAATCTAACACTTCAGTTTTTAGAGTGTA
>NMRB01000333.1:6862-18293 GCA_002633025.1 Notospermus geniculatus | reverse complement strand
TATTTCTCGAAAGGTGATGTGCGATGTAACGCAGTGGTGAGCAGCTCGGCCTTCGATTATCGAAGATGATGTTTCTGGGAATAGATAGATGAATAGATTCGATCATCACCATGTCTACCTTGTCCGCCGAGGAGGATGAATGCGTACACAAGGAGGTGTACGTCACTGTATTCTATTTGTACATTTTTGGAATCACACCCGTCGCCATCTTGGGAGTTGGGCTAAACGTCATCAATTTGATCGTAGTACGTCAGATGAAGAACATCTCACAGACGTCGATATTGGTCTTGCGCATTCTTGCCGGATGCGATTTAAGTTTCCTTATCTGTAATATAATCTTTTTTACCGTTCGCCCCCTAGTGGTGTATTTCATCAACCCTGACGAGCCTTTCGCCAGGCCTGATTTCTACATTGGTAATGCACTGGGCCTATTTCTGGCGCCGGTTACACTTTATGGGGTGACAATGGAAGTTCGCAATTGGCTCGTTGTCTTGTTAACACTTGAACGATGTCTAAATATTGTTTTCCCGCTGTGGTCCAGAGGGCATGTAACAAAACGTAATCTTACAATCGCCTCAGTTGGAATAATCTGTTTCGCTATTGTCCATCATGCATTTTATTTCATGAATGTCCAAAAGATAACAATATGGAATCCATGTTCCATTCACACAGAAGTCATATACATACAAGTGTTCCCTCGCGTCACCACTGACTTGTTGCACATGATTTTCTTCCTTTTTGGGCCCCTTTTCCTGATTTACATCATGAATACAATTCTTCTCGTCTCGTTGAGGAATGCAAGCAGACGACGATCCAGCATGACAGGGGATGCTGTAAAACAGGAACGCGGACAGGTGCAGGCCACAGCGATGGTCGTCTCAGTCTGCATTTTATACACCATCTGCGAGACGCCTGCTGCTCTTGATAAATTTCCCAAATTAGCCGGGGTCGAATTCGCCAGAGACGACCCATTTGTAAACTATAGCAAGAAAAGTGGCCTCTTGCTTGTTGTTGTCGACTCCACGATGAACTTCTTCGCCTACTGCGTATCAAACAGAACATTTCGTCAAACGTTTGTTCAGCTGTTTCACAAAACGAAAAAGTGACCACGTCCTTTGCTCTGGGTCGGTGTTGTACATGTAGTTCCATTCTCACCACTCATGTCGCTAGAGGCGGTCTAAGTCCGACCAAAAACCCGGCAAACTTGAAGCTAGGTGGGGATATCTGGGCGAGGATATCACCACTAGTATCGACGGTAGGTTTCCATCTTGAAAAGTAGTGCGCGCATGGAGCGAACAGTACAAATTATTCTGTTTCTAAAGCGGTTACCCCATCACGTCGTTTTCTACGCTTGCGCCACCCATGTTTGATATGCGCTGAAGGCAAGAAAATCTGCCTCTGCTTCCGACCACCACACATTTATTTGTCCGTAGGAGGCAAAAATCTCCATAGTTGGAGGCAAAATTGCACTCGTGTTCGGCCCACTTTTGCGAGGGCGAGGTGAAGGGAGAGAAAAAGACAAAGAAGGGGGTTTCACAAATGAAGGTGGCGCCAGTGGCGTCCGGCGGCGTTCTCGAGATTCCATTCGTAGCACACTGGGGATTTTTCTGGTGTTCGGACATTGGCGTCGAAAAACGCCTCTGGACGCCGAAGTTGGCGGCCAGTGTGCTGAAAACCGCTCGAAAAGGGGTACATGATTTAATCAACCTACATGTATGCATAAATACTACCAGACAGAACTATGGCTAAAAGTAGAGTCATTTTATGCAGTGTGTAAACAACACCACAGAATATCAAATGAAGAATTATAAATCTGAAAATAAAAGTTCTGAAAATAACATATTTCCGAAAATTTACATTACTAACCCGAGACAAATCAACATCATACAGTCGTCATGATCGGCGCCACGGATGGCATTCGTGTCCGCTCAATGGACGGATGTGTTTCTGGCTGGAGTCTAATCTGGTTCAAGGTGTGTGCTCCTGTGGCATTTTGAACTTATGAACCGTCCAAAGATAAAAAAGAGGATAGGGCCTAGTATATGTTTCTGGGAATAGATTCAATCATCATCATGTCTACCTTGTCCGCTGAGGAGGAGGAATTATGCGTACACAAGGAGGTGTACGCCACTGTATTCTATTTGTACGTTTTTGGAATCACACCCGTCGCCATCTTGGGAGTCGGGCTAAACGTCATCAATTTGATCGTAGTACGTCAGATGAAGAACATCTCACAGACGTCGATATTAGTCTTGCGCATTCTTGCCGGATGCGATTTAAGTTTCCTTATCTGGCTGGAGTCTAATCTGGTTCAAGGTGTGTGCTCCTGTGGCATTTTGAACTTATCAACCGTCCAAAGATAAAAAAGAGGATAGTATATGTTTCTGGGAATAGATTCAATCATCATCATGTCTACCTTGTCCGCTGAGGAGGAGGAATTATGCGTACACAAGGAGGTGTACGCCACTGTATTCTATTTGTACGTTTTTGGAATCACACCCGTCGCCATCTTGGGAGTTGGGCTAAACGTTATCAATTTGATCGTAGTACGTCAGATGAAGAACATTTCACAGACGTCGATATTAGTCTTGCGCATTCTTGCCGGATGCGATTTAAGTTTCCTTATCTGTAATCTAATCTTTTTTACCGTTCGCCCCCTGGTGGTGTATTTTATCAACCCTGACGAGCCTTTCGCCAGGGATGATTTCTACATTGGTAATGCATTGGGCCTATTTCTGGCACCGGTTACACTTTATGGGGTGACAATGGAAGTTCGCAATTGGCTCGTTGTCTTGGTAACGCTCGAACGATGTCTGAATATTGTTTTCCCGCTGTGGTCCAGAGGGCATGTAACAAAACGTAATCTTACAATCGCGTCAGTTGGAATAATTTGTTTCGCGATTGTCCAGCATGCAATTTATTTCATTAATGTCCAAAAGATAACAATATGGAACCCATGTTCCATTCACACAGAAGTCATATACATACAAGTGTTCCCTCGCTTCTACAGTGACTTGTTGCACATGATTTTCTTCCTTTTTGGGCCCCTTTTCCTGATCTACATCATGAATACAATTCTCCTCGTCTCCTTGAGGAATGCAAGCAGACGACGATCCAGCATGACAGGGGATGCTGTAAAACAGGAACGTGGACAAGTGCAGGCCACAGCGATGGTCGTCTCAGTCTGCATTTTATACACCATCTGCGAGACGCCTGCTGCTCTTCATAAATTTCCCAAATTAGCTGGGGTGGAATTCGCCAGAGACGACCCATTTGTAAACTATAGCAGGAAAAGTGGTATCTTGCTTGTTGTTGTCGACTCCACGATGAATTTCTTCGCCTACTAAAAGTGACCACGTCCTTTGCTCTGGGTTGGTGTTGTACATGTAGTTCCATTCTCACCACTCATATCGCTAGCGGCGCTCCAAGTCCAAAAACCCGGGTAACATCACGAACCATCATCTGGTGATGGATGCAGATTGGCATATTCCACGCAGCGTTGAAATTTTTCGATAGGCCTACTTGGACGAAAAGTTAACACTGCCGTTGACGCTAGATCGCCATCTTGAAAATCTTGACGTCATCATCGTTGGGGCCGCCATCTTTTTGGTCTTTCAAGTGACGCGAACTTCTTTTCAAAATGTTATTATTTGCAGAAAACAATATTCATCTTGTCGAAAATGAAACAGAATAACTTTATTATTACTTTATACATGTATTTACTCTACCGATGTTTGTATCGACTCTATACCTTTGTACATGTACACCTATCTACAACAGATCTGTATTGTAAGCGTAGAAAACGACGTGATGGGGTAACCGCTTCAGAAACAAGAATTTCTACTGTTCGCTCCGCGCACACTACTTTTCAAGATGGAAACCTACCNGGTAGCATTCTTGTCGACTGGTTTGAAATGAACCAAATGGAGGCTAATCCAGAGAAATTCCAAGCTCTGGCCATTGGTACTAAAACCCACCGACAGGAACCTACCTTCCGAATCAAGGACACCGAAATCAAATGTACGGATGAGGTAAAGCTGCTTGGGGTCACTTTGGATTATAAACTCAATTTTGACTCCCATTTATCAAATATATGTAAAAAGGCAGCACGTCAAATCAATGTTCTTCGCCGGATAGGCAGATATCTACCAATAGAATGTCGTAAAGTCATTTACCAATCATTTATTGTCTCAAATTTCAATTTTTGTCCTGTTATTTGGCACTTATGTGGTGAGACAAATACGAGAAAGTTAGAAAAACTAAATTATAGAGCTCTAAAATATGTACATCAGGATTATAAGAGCACTTATGAGGAATTACTGGAACGGGACGAGTCCGTCTCACTTCAACTTATGCGACAGCGACTTATTGTTGTGGAGGTTTACAAAATAATAAACAAGCAGTGTCCGGTGTACCTTCAAAATCTCATAAAGCCGGTAAAACATACAGGATACAATTTGAGGTATAGAAATGTTGATCTCCCAAATTTCAATAAGATAACCTATGGTAAACGTAGTTTCAGTTTCTATGGGTCAAACATATGGAACAGTCTACCTCAATGCATCAGAGATGCCAAAAATGTAAACCACTTCAAATCCCTGATTAGAATATGGAACGGCACTAACTGTATGTGCAATGCTTGTAAACGTAGCTTCTAGTCTATCATTTCCCGACCTTGTGCAATTGATCTCTTCTTCTTTCTTCTTATCTCTTATGTTTTATGCAGTCCATTATTTTTATGTTTCACCTTAGTCTAATTTTATACTTTGTTTGATATCGGTTTAAGAGCGTCGCTGCTCGTGTTTGTACTTTTAAACCCATACCGATGAAAATAAAGATTATGTTATGTTATGTTATGTTATGTTATGTTATGTTATGTTATGTTATGTTGACGCTAGATCGCCATCTTGAAAATCTTGACGTCATCATCGTTGGGGCCGCCATCTTTTTGGTCTTTCAAGTGACGCGAACTTCTTTTCAAAATGTTATTATTTGCAGAAAACAATATCCATCTTGTCGAAAATGAAACAGAATAACTTTATTATTATTTATACATGTATTTACTCTACCGATGTTTGTATCGACTCTATACCTTTGTACACCTATCTACAATAGATCTGCATTGTAAGCGTAAAAAACGACGTGATGGGGTAACCGCTTCAGAAACAAGAATTTCTACTGTTCGCTCCGCGCGCACTACTTTTCAAGATGGAAACCTACCGTCGATACTAGTGGTGAAATCCTCGCCCAGATATCGCCAGCGTCAGGTTTGGCAGGTTGGGGCCGAGTTTGACAGATACCGTTTGAAGAAGAATTGACAGAAGTGGCGACACAATAGGGTGGCGCCATTTTGGAAGACGGGCAAAATAGAAAATCGGAAGACACTTCATACCAAGCTAGGGCCACCCTGATTGGAAATCGGCTTCGAAAATCCATCGAAAGCCAGTTTTAACTGTAAGGATTTGTCTGCGGCGAGACGGACATATCCACGGCGAGAGGAAGAGGCTAGGCATGAACGGGCGAGTCGGGCTATAGCCTGCTGCACAGTGCAATTTTGTCCCGACGTCATTTCAGACATGTTTGATATGCGCTGGAGGCAAGAAAATCCGCCTCTGCTTCCGAGCACCACACATTTATGTCTGTAGGAGGCAAAAATCTCCATAGTTGGAGGCAAAATTGCACTCGTGTTCGGCCCGTTTTTGCGAGGGTGAGGTGAAGGGAGAGAAAAAGACAACGAAGAGGGGTTTTACAAATGAAGGTGGCGCCAGTGGCGTCCGGCGGCGTTCTCGAGATTCCATTCAAAGCGGTGTTCGGACATTGGCGTCGAAAAACGCGTCTGGACGCCGAAGTTGGTGGCCAGTGATGTGCTGCTGAAAACCGCTCTAAAAGGGGTACATGATTTAATCAACCTATGCATTAAGTCATTACTACCAGACAGAAATATGGCTAAAAGTACAGTCATTTTATGCAGTGCGTAAACAACACCACAGAATATCAAATGAAGAATTATAAATCTGAAAATAAAAGTTCTGAAAATAACATGTTATTTCCGGAAAATCACGTGTTATATCAGTATCACTAACCCGAGACAAATCAACATCATACCGTCGTCATGATCGGCACGGATGGCATTCGTGTCCGCTCAATGGACGGATGTGTTTCTGGCTGGAGTCCAAATCTGGTTTGGTCAAGGTTTGTGCTCCTGTGGCATTTTGAACTCGTCAACCGTCCGAAGAAAAGAGAGGATAGCGTATGTTTCTGGGAATAGGTAGATGAATAGATTCGATCATCACCATGTCTACCTTGTCCGCCGAGGAGGATGAATGCGTACACAAGGAGGTGTACGCCACGGTATTCTATTTGTACATTTTTGGAATCACACCCGTCGCCATCTTGGGAGTTGGGCTAAACGTCATCAATTTGATCGTAGTACGTCAGATGAAGAACATCTCACAGACGTCGATATTGGTCTTGCGCATTCTTGCCGGATGCGATTTAAGTTTCCTCATATGTAATCTCATCTTTTTTACCGTTCGCCCCCTGGTAGTGTATTTCATCAACCCTGACGAGCCTTTCGCCAGGCCTGATTTCTACATTGGTAATGCATTGGGCCTATTTCTGGCGCCGGTTACACTTTACGGGGTGACAATGGAAGTTCGCAATTGGCTCGTTGTCTTGGTAACGCTCGAACGCTGTCTAAATATTGTTTTCCCGCTGTGGTCCAGAGGGCATGTAACAAAACGTAATCTTACAATCGCGTCAGTTGGAATTATCTGTTTCGCTATTGTCCAGCATGCAATTTATTTCATTAAAGTCCAAAAGATAACAATACGGAATCCATGTTCCATTCACACAGAAGTCATATACATACAAATATTCCCTCGCTTCTACAGTGACTTGTTGCACATGATATTCTTCCTTTTTGGGCCCCTTTTCCTGATCTACATCATGAATACAATTCTCCTCGTCTCCTTGAGGAATGCAAGCAGACGACGATCCAGCATGACAGGGGATTCTGTAAAACAGGAACGCGGACAGGTGCAGGCCACAGCGATGGTCGTCTCAGTCTGCATTTTATACACCATCTGCGAGACGCCTGCTGCTCTTGATAAATTTCCCAAATTAGCCGGGGTGGAATTCGCCAAAGACGACCCGTTTGTAAATTATAGCAAGAAAAGTGGTATCTTGCTTGTTGTTGTCGACTCCACGATGAATTTCTTCGCCTACTGTGTATCAAACAGAACATTTCGTCAAAATTTTGTTCAGCTGTTTCACAAAAGGAAGAAGTGACCACGTCCTTTCTTTGCTCTGCGTTGGTGTTGTACTTCCCTTCTCATCCATTCTGCATAATGCATCGTGTAGAAATTGGCTAACCTCTTCCTACACTCTGCAGCAAGCAGCCAGATTCCGTGTTCAGCGCTTTGGGATTTTCTCGTGCGCCCAATTAGAAGCCTCGTTTCTTCGTCGTTCGCGGAAGAAAAATATCAATGATGTCATTTCTGAAAATTTTGATTGGTCAACGTCATCACCGGGAACACGTCATGCACGTGGGTCGGTTCAAGTTTTGCCGTGATTGGTTGCTATTTTTGGGACCGGGGAAATCCGTTGAACACGGAATGTGGTTTGCTTGCGTGAAGGTCAAGGGAGGAGAAGCCGAGTCTTGACCTGAACTCAGAGAAGATGTTCTCATCACTCCTGTTGCCATCCTGAGAATCCCAGGGCTTCGCGCTCGCTCCTTTCGCAGCTACGCATTGAGGGAGGGTACGACCGTAAATGGCCTGAGATTCTCGGGATGTCATGTCGCTAGCGGCGCTCCAAGTCCAAAAATCCGGGTAACATCACGAATCACCTGGTGATGCAGGTTGGGGCCGAGTTAGACTGGTACCCGGTCTTCTGGGCAGCTTGCATTCGAAGACCGGTGAAAGCAAGTGATCTACGGCGGATTCCCGTCATTCTACAGCTCCAAGAGCAAAATTGGGTCATGTGACATTTTGACAAGATGGCGACTCCCACAACTTAGGCATGATCTCGTAAATCATGAGTAAATTTCAGAAAAACATAGATTTTTGCTTGAGATCAAAGTTGGCTTTTAGCTCAGGCGAATGAAAGAAGGCAAACAGCTTAGCCTACTGCTGCCTAAAACCCATGCAAGCTAAATGCCTGAAACGGGCAGTGAACGTTATTTTGCCTACAGGGCTTCTGCGAGCTAAATGTAGACCAGCGGGCGCCATGATGGTTTTATGCATTTGCTTGCGTATTTTTAATGATCAGGGCAGTGTTCGGTCTAGGGCCGAGTTTGACAGATACCGTTTACAAGTTTGGGATGAAGAATTGACAGAAGTGGCGAGCAGCCGACAACAGCGCATCCCAAGCGCTCGTCGATGTGCAATCTGGGCGGAATCAAGGTGGCACCAGAGTTTGCTTGGAATACGTGCACGAAACCGGGGCACGAAATCAACAGTTCATTCCAAACTGGCGCCACCCGTAATGAAGGTGGCGACACAACAGGGAGGCGCCAGTTTGGAAGACAGTTCATACTAGCTGGCGCTACCCTAGTGATTGGAAATCGGCTTCGAAAATCCACCGAAAGATTTTTTAACTGTAGGATTTGTCTGCAGCGAGACGGATATCTCCACGGCGAGAGGAAGAGGCTAGGCACTCGACTCCGATGAGGGCGAACGGGCGAGTCGGGCTAAAGCCTGCTGCACACGAGTGCAATTTTGTCACCGACGTGATTTCAGACATGTTTGATATCGCTGGAGGCAAGAAAATCCACCTCTGTTCCGACCACCACACATTTATTTGTCCGTACTGGAGGCAAAAATCACTGGGGGCAAAATTGCACTCGTGTTCGGCCCGCTTTTGCGAGGGCGAGGTGAAGGGAGAGAGAAAGACAACGAAGAGGGGTTTTACAAATGAAGGTGGCGCCAGCGCAATTTGCACGTTGATGAGGGTGGCGCCAGCGTCAAGATTCGGACTTCGATACTGGCGCCACCTTAATGAAGGTGGCGAGAGAACAGGGTGGCAGCAGTGCTTGGTAAGAACTTGGCGAAAGCGGAATCAAGGTGGCGCCAGTTTGATTGGAATGAATCCATGTAAAAAAGGCACTGGTGAAAATGGCACCGGTAAAAAAGGCACGGTAAAAACGGCACTGGTAAAAAAGGCACCGGTAAAAAGCCTCTGGTAAAAAAGCCGGGCACTGGTAAAAAGGCACCGGTAAAAGGGCACAGGAAATTCACGGGGTAGGTAAAAAGGCACAGTTGCCAGAAAACTGCACTGGGCGATGGAATATGGCATGTTTCATTGATGGCAGATTTCTGTCCATTTCCCATTGATAATCCCAATTGGTCCGACACTAGTGAAGGGATTTGTAAGGTTGCATTTTTTCCGCTCTCTTTTTGTAGACCTTTTCAATTTTATTCTGGGTGCTTTAATTTTCCACAGCCTTTTTCTTACTGTACATCTACATGTACATGTACATTTATACCGGGTGAATGAAATAAACCGCATCTAACATTTAGCGTTATCAATGTTCATTGTTTGGCGCAGTTTTTTATCCACCCAGTACGTGTACATGTAAGTATTCATGGTAAGCGGTCTGACATTTTTTAAAAAGCCACCTAGCAGTGTAAGTTTGATGATTGGGCCTTCGACCATTTTTGTCGCAAATCAGCTGGCATCAGAGTTCTACCTCCATCTTTGAAGGAAGGACATCCAAGAATTAGCTCTCCCCCTTGAATTGCATGGGTGCGGTTATTCATGGCAGCCAGTGGGTAAAAAAAATTGTGCAATCGATGTCGAAGTTCATAATTTCTGGACTAACTATAGCTCCCAGACTTAATCAATACGCACAAATAAGCCTCTTGTGAAAATTAAAAGAAAATGGTGAATTCGGAAAAATTATAGCCTACCTTAGTTCACCAGTTTTGTTGCAAAACAGTACCTTAGTGTGCACGCATTGCAAAAAAGACTAAAAAAGACTAAGTCCAATTCATTTTTTCTCATTTTCATTTTTCACATTTCGGGGAAACTTGGAAAAAAATTAGTTGGCTTTAAAGGAGTCCAAAAGCCAGTAGTGTTTTACCTTCCCCGTGATTTTTATGTATTACCGCCGGTGCCTTTTTACCAGTGCCTTTTTTACCGTGACTTTTTTAACAGTACCGTACACCGATTGGAATACGTGCACGAATCCTTGTCCTGGCACCACCCTGTTCTGTCGCCGGGTTCTGTCGCCACATTCGGGACTCGCGACATCGCCGAGGCCGAAGCTTCATCGCTTGATCGAAATGTAAACAAAAATAGGGCCTATATTGGTAAGGAGGCACTGGAAATCTAATTTCGAGGGTCTCAGAAACCTAACTATTGAAAAGGAACGCGAGGCATTTGCATGCTGATCGCTAGGTTATACCCAAGCAAGGAATTCTTATGAAAATATTGAGACACACGTGTGCATTGTTGAAGTGACCCGCAATGCGAGCAATCATATTCAAGGCTTTTCAATGCCCATATTTACCGTCTGCACTGTGAATAATAATCCACCAGCGCCTGGAGAGAAGCGAGAACTAACTAGGTGAACCACGAACACGGCGGTGGGGACAGGATTGTGAAGGATGATGGAATAAACGTCGACTGAGACTTCACCGTCCTAACTGTTCACAGAAGGTAAGCTGGTCTCGAAACTTCAAAATCATACGTCGTCATCGACTTTCATCGCAGCAGGCCATAAATTTCCTCGCGGCCATGGACCATTATCGTTTGATGAATGGTTGTTAACAAGCATGGTGTCGGCTGCCTCGCTCTTCGCTGTGATATATGGCTTTATACTGAGAGATCCATAGATCACAGACGTGCGCCGGGTTCGGACCTTTTCAACAAAGTTTTCGACGCTAGTGTGTCAGATTCTTTGATACTAATTGACAATATGTAGGCCTACTGCGATTGAAATGTTCGATGAGATTTTGCGTCATCAGCTTGGTCGGAGTGAAAATGGGTTGTAGGTCTACAAACGCATCAAACTGTACAAAATACCATAAAATACCATAGGAAGACCAAACCACACGCATTCTTCATTTCCACCAGGCGGCTCTCTTGCGCGGTTGATAAAAGCAAACATTTTGGGGCACCCTATGCAGCCGATCTTTGCGCGACATTGTGTAGGCATATCATTTCAAAGTGTACGCCTGTAGTTGGTTGACACAGTGCCGTATGGTGTAGGCCTGTTATCGAACATTTCAGCCGACAGGATATGTCAAACGTCTTGACAGATGGCCTCGATTTCTGTGTCTTAGGCTAATTATAATCAACATTCGTTGAGACAAAGGTTGTCCTCAAAAGCATTCGAGTTCATTTACCCACAGACTTGAGGCATGCATTGCAGGGGTAGTGGGTGTGTTCCCATACCCCGGTAATAACACCCCCCCCCCCCCCCCCC
>NMRB01000332.1:415294-436307 GCA_002633025.1 Notospermus geniculatus | reverse complement strand
GCTGAATACAGGAAAGACGGATGCACCAAAGCCAGAAACGGGCACCACTCGAAACTGCCCCGTTTGCAAGGAAGACCATCCTGTTCAGAAGTGCGATAAGTTTCTAAAGAAGAGTGTTTTTGACCGTCAAGAATGTGTCAAGAGCCTTAGACTCTGCTTCAACTGTTTGAAGCCGTCGCATCGAGTGAGTGAATGTCGGTCATCAGGTCGCTGTCATGTGGACGGGTGTCGGAAGACCCACCACACTCTGTTACACAGGCCAGGAAGCAGTACCACCAGTCAGCCAAGCGGGAGTGAAAATCCAGAGTCAAGGGAAAGCCAGAAGCCAAAGTCAGAGACAGCAACAACAAATAACACCAGTAATAGCACTCAGGGGTCTGACACCGTGGCCAACACCTACTTCCAGCTCATACCGGTATACATAACAAGCAATGGGCGAACAGTTCAGACGGTGGCCTTATTAGATAGCGCCAGTCAAGTGACATTAATTCAGGAGTCCCTGGCGAGAGAGTTGGGTATGAAAGGCAAAGCTAGCAGTTTAACTATGAACACCATGAGCTCATCAGTAACCATGTCAGCTCGTGTTGTCTCGTTTAAACTGGGTTCCTGTGGGGACCAAACAGAGGAACCCTTGTATGTTGACCAAGCAAGAGCAGTAAATATACAGTCATTCAAATGCAGTGAGCAAACTCTAGATCCTAGGTGGGACCACTGTTGCGACTTGGGGATCCCAAAGCGTATCTGTCCAGATGAAGTGAAGATTCTAATCGGGATTGATAATCCTGAGGCCCACGTCCAATTAGAAGTCCGCCGGGGCATGGAAGACCAACCACTAGCCATCCGCACTTGCCTCGGTTGGTCACTGATGGGAATGGAAAGTCACGGTAGAACGGAGACGCTGTCAGGAGCCATAAGTAATATGACCATGCAGGAGGAAACAAGCGCGCTCCATGAGCAGCTGCAGAGATTTTGGACCACAGATTCGTTTGGAGTCGCCCATGACTTCGCTAAGCCGGTCTCAATAGAAGACAGGAGAGCAGAAAAGGCTCTGGAAGACCACACGATCCTGGTGAATGGGCATTACCAAGTCAACATGCTGTGGAAGAGCGAGGAATCTTCATTGCCAAACAACTATCGAGTAGCACAGCGTCGGTTTGGTCTGCTGACAAGACGCCTGCAACAGGACCCCGAGTATGCTCGGTTATACCAGAAATCTCTGAGAAGCTACGTTGAGCGAGGATACGCCCGAAAGTTATCGCAAGCAGAGGTCGAGGCAACATCGAAGAGGACATGGTACCTGCCGCACCACGGGGTGGTGCACCCCCACAAGCCGGGGAAAGTACGGGTTGTGTTTGACGCCGCGTCGCAATTTCAAGGTCATTCATTAAATTCAGCATTGATGTCGGGCCCAGATATGTTAAACAGCCTCTTCGGGGTGATACAGCGATTCAGACGTTACGAAGTGGCCTTGGTGGCTGACATCGAAGCTATGTACCATCAGGTACATGTTTCGCCGCAAGATAGCGATTCGCTGCGTTTTCTGTTTAAAGACGACCTGACTCAAGAAGGACCACCAGATGTGTACCACATGATGTCGCACATCTTCGGAGCAGTTGATTCCCCGGCATGCGCCTTGTATGCTTTGCGTCGGACAGCTTTAGATAATGCCAACATGTTCAGCCAGATGGCGGTNACGCGGAGTGGTGAGCGCCATGAGCTCCATTTTCGATCCCTGTGGATATATTTCCCCCTTCATCATACGAGCCAAGGTCATGGTACAACAGTTATGGAAGGAAAACTTGGATTGGGACGAATCACTTCCAGAATCAGCCTTGAAACAGTGGTCATCATGGCTGGGTGAGCTGCCAGACTTGAAAGCAGTAACACTTCCTAGACATCATCACAAGTTCTCATCGTCAGTCACAAGTATTGAGATGCATAATTTCAGTGATGCGTCAGAGTCGGCGTATGCGGCGGTAGCATATCTTTGCTACCAGACAGAAACAGGAGAGACAGTTTGTTCATTCCTGGCGTCCAAGTCCAGGGTTGCGCCATTGAAAGTTTTGACGATTCCGAGGTTATAATTACAAGGTGCGCTGCTGGCCGCACGTCTTGGAAGCCTACTGGAAACAGAGCTGAAAATACCTATTGAACGCAAGCATTTCTGGACCGATTCTGAAGTAGTTCTGAAATACCTGGCAAATGATGTGAAGAGACTGAAACCATTCGTAGCTAACCGTGTAGCGGAGATCTTGGACCTGTCTAACAAAGAAGATTGGTCGCATGTGCCGACAGAGAAAAATCCTGCAGACTGTTGTACCCGAGGTCTGCCCGCCAAATGCCTGACACCAGACAGCCTATGGTTCCAGGGGCCAGATTTCTTAAGAGAAGGAAAGTATAAAGAGCAAGATTCTGCTGTCAAGCCGTCATCTGTTGAGCTTGAACCAGACGACCCAGAATTGAGGAAGACTGACACAACTGCATGTATTCTTCACAACACTACCGCCCAGACCACAGACAAGTCATCACCTCCTCAGTTTGATCTGAGTCAGATTCAGTATGGAGAAGTTTTCACGTTTACGGGATTTATTGAGACGAACGGCGTGGATACAGCGGGCTGTGAGGAATTTCACTGCAGTTCTGGCTCGCTTTAAACATCCAGACTGTGTCGAACCAGAGCTTACCGCCGAGGAGTATGCAGATGCAGCCACACACTGGGTGAGAGTAGCCCAACAGGAGGAGTTTGGTGAAGAGCTCAATCGTCTGAAGAACGGTGAAGCCGTCAGCCAGAAGAGTCACATCATAAGCCTCACACCTGTCTATGACGAGCAAAGTCGGTGCTTACGAGTTGGAGGTCGAGTACGGAACGCAACAGTACCAGGAGATGCTAAGTTTCAATTTATTCTGCCGAATAATCACCATGTCACACATCTGTTAGCTGCTGACGCTCATGAGAAATTAGCGCATGCAGGAACAGAGCATGTGATAGCTGAATTGAGGCAAAGATATTGGCCCCTGCAAGCCAGAGTTGCCGTCAAGCGTGTGATTTCCAGGTGTCCCTGCTGCCGTCTCAAGAAAGTGATGCCGCGCATTCCCATTATGGCAGACCTACCACGCTGTCGCCTTGATGTGTCTGTAGGCGTGTTCCAGTATTGTGGTATTGACTACTGGGGACCGATGCAGGTGAAATGTCGGAGAAGCGTTATCAAACGGTGGGGTTGCATCTTCACATGCTTGACCACTCGCTGTATTCATCTGGAACTCGCGGAGTCGCTCGAGACAGATGACTTTATATTATGTCTGAGGAGTTTCATAGGTAGGCGTGGACACCCGCGTGAGTTCTACAGCGACAACGGCACAAATTTTAAAGGAGCAGAGGCTGAGTTACAACGTTGCTTGGAGGAATTAGATCAGGAGAAGCTTGGGCGATTCTTGGCACCGCAAGGCATTAATTGGCATTTCAACCCTCCTGCGGCCCCGCACTTTGGGGGCGCATGGGAACGATTAGTCAGCTCGGTAAAGCGGGCACTGTCAGCAACTTTGCGGAACACGCTAGTCTCGGATGCTGTTTTGAGAACAGCCCTTATCGAAGTGGAGGCGGTCTTGAACAGTCGTCCAATGACGCATAACAGCACGGATCCGGATGACTTTTCTGCCTTGTCGCCAAGTCACTTTCTAATCGGGAGAGCAGATAACACGGTTCCCCCAGCAGAGTGTCAGGATAAAGAGATAAATAGCAGACGTAGATGGCGCCAGTGTCAGGTAATAGCGGATCAAGCCGTCAGGCGGTGGAAGAGAGAATACTTACCTACACTGACACCTCGTGATCGTTGGACGGAGGAAACCAAATCGGTCGCAGAAGGTCAACTCGTTCTTCTTGTTGATGAAAATGCCCCCAGAGGTCATTGGGATTTAGGTCGCATTACGGCAGTTTACCCAGGATCAGATGGGAAAGTCCGTGCAGTCGATGTGAAAACGCCCAAAAATGTCTTCCGTCGTCCAGTCGCGAAAATCTGCGTCCTCGAAGAAAATGTCTAATTTGTGCGTTTCCTAAGAGAGGAATAAAGGGTGAAGTGCTAGTAACCTCTCCCCTTCAGTGTGGTCAGTTTTCACCTTTGAGCATGGTCGCAGAGATCTGAAATGTGAATTCCTTTGTTTGCTATAGGTAGTTAGTAATGAGTTTCTGTTTCATTTTGTCCTCAGAGTGAGATTCCTTTCATTTGCATTTAAATAGTCCGTGTATTGTGTTTTCGATCTGCATATCAGGTCTCTGATGACATGTTCTGGGAGTCAACTGGATGTAGTAGTGACTATATTACTCAGCATAATAGTTTAGTGGTATATTGGACGAGATTCCAGGATATACTGGAGGCGCATTTAATTCAGAGCGTTCATAAGTTCATTTAGTGCAATGTTTTAGACTCGAAAGGAGAAAGTCAATTTGGAGTGTAGACGAATGATGTTATTGTCATGTTTCTACTGAGGAGTCATAGTTCATGGTGATCAGTTTAAGCAGCATTATGTCAGTTCTATTTGCAAAGAATTATCTTTAGTATCAGTTTGTACTAGTCTGGTTTAGTTTTAGAATTCAGTTATTTTGAGCCGCATATTTACAAAGGCTGATGTGTGTTAAATATCTCTCAGGTCAAAAGTTTAAAGGTCCACTATATCATTTATTTTGTGAACACCTTATGGACATTTCAAATACTCAGGTTTGGGTGGCATTTCTTAACCCCTTGGTTTAGTTTGTTTTATACTCCGTTAGGGGGCGGGGTATGTCGATTACCTAAATAATCGATATGACTGCTGATGCTTGTTTTTGAGTCAGGCTGTATAGCCGAAGTGTCACCGAACGATTTCCGAGTTTTCCCGAAGTTACCATGTGCTGGAGGCTACGGGGCTGTGTACTCACTTCTTCATGGAAATCGGTGGTCGGACCTTGCGGTCCGATTACCCTCTCGTTTTTTACCTTGATTTTATATCACGAGTGGAGTGGTCGTGTTTTTACCTAAAGAATTCTGGAAAACAATCTGTAAGTGTCCATTCGGTGTAGTTTAGCAGTTATGATAGTGTCAAATAATGAGTAAATTGCTTCTGTTCTAGTTTCCTTGTGGTTTCGCCTCAGGGGGCGGACATTCAAGATGGCAGTCATGAGCCATGAAAATAAGTCGTCAGCATAAATGCTATTCTGTGGTATAAGTTCATTCAAGATCTGAACGTTGATGTTGTACATAGTTTCCTGAGTACTTAAAGAACGATGTTGTGTCGAGTGTCGTCATTTCTAAAGCCACAGGTCATAGTTGAATGGTGTCCGAAAATAGAGACTGTTATCCGACAAGTGGAATGTCTATGTATCATGCATGTTTTATCTAGGTCATGTCATTTCTAGTTCCAATACTTAGTGTGCGTACGATTTTGTATACTTTCAGCAAACCACCACACACATGTCATCAATCAACCATCTGTCAAGTCGAGAATAAAGAGTGTGTTTGAGAATTTCCATCTTCAAGTTTTTCAAGTTTTGATGAGTCGATCCTCCACAGTAGGCCTACAGAGGACATGGGATGGAGTGCGTAAGTAGGCCATGTTAACCATGCATGTTTACTGCCGGTACAGTGTGGACGGATAGGCCTCCGGTAAAATATAGGCCATGATAAAATCATTACTACGTGTATGCCAACCAATGCACGACATATAATCGTGGGTTATCAGTTATCGCCTATTAGGCCTATATAACATTCCCATTCTTACACGAGGAAATTGTGTCAACATCGGAAGAATCAGAAAGATCAGTGTCGGATGGGGGCGGATGTCGTCGTTTTAGCGTTAGGAACATGGCGTCACGGGAATATCCGCCATGCTTCATGGAAGTTCCATAAAGCAACCCAAAGAATGTCCGCGGGGAAGCCCTATTAGAAGTGCGGTAAAGCAGCTCCCGTAGATTTTTTTGTGCTAAAGTTGATTTTTTGCAGTTCTGAGTTCTTTAGGATCGAAACTACCAGAAATTGATGGGGTTCAAATTTTCTGACCACTACCCCAATTGTGGGGTGTCACGCATTTTTGCGAACTGGCTTTATCATTTGGACACCAATGGACGCAACAACTGAGCTTCGTACAGGAGAATGGGAGACAATGTACAGCTAACTTTTGAACGGTTCGATTTACAGCCCATAAATGTATTACCAAGAGATAGAAATATGGTGCCTGGGAATCAAATAAGCCTGTTCTGTGGCGTTTTTAAGGTGGCGGTGGAGATATGCCCGGCGTATTTTCCCGCTGAATATGGAAATGATTTGAATGAATTTATTCATAGCCTCAACCGCAGTCGGTCACAATCATAGCCTGTTTCAATATTTGGCAAGTATAGTTCTTAGGCATGTTACACCCGGGATGGTATTGCGCAATACCTCTTTCGACGCCTTTCCATTAGGCCACGCCGTTCCCTGACAATAGCTCTGTCGTCGATGATTTTTTAAAACATTCAACATGAAATTGTTTATGCAATAATATGGGCCAAAGTCGATGTTTTAGTTCACCTGTTGAGCTCTTACAACAGTAGGCCTACAGCATCCGTTGTCCATGAGCAAGCACAGCACTATTGACCTGAACATGTACTCCGACAAAATTAGACACCATGTTTTGGTTAAATCTGATTCTTTGTTTGGCCACCAAGTGACGAAAACTGAAAACACAAAAGGGAAATAACTCCTGAACTGATGGCTAGATCATCTCCAAAATTTTATCACCGGTACATCGGCACTCATCACACATTACTAGATGGATAAGATGCAAATACAGTGCACCCTCGCTCTTACAAACCTCGATTTTACGAACTCCCAGATATCACGAACCCAACGCCTGGCTCCCAAAATTTCACCACATGTAATTAGGCCTGGGCTGGGTTGCACAAAACTCATGTTAGCGCTAACATGATGTTAGCGCTAACATCATGTTAAATGACGTAAAATGACAATGGAGTTTGACGTCATCTAACATAAAATTTAGCGCTAACACCGTGTTAGCGCCAACATGAGTTTTGTGCAACCGCCCCCTGGTTGGTCGGCCGTGTGGCCCAATTCCTGCCCATGATCAATTACGCAAATATTCAATAAAGTTCGTCCTGTATAAGAAGTGTATGCCTTAGGCCTACTCGGCGTGGTGATCATGCCCCCACGGACAAATCTTCGCTATTACGAACTCCTTGTTAGTACGAACGTAACCCTTGGACCCCGAAGGGTTCGTAATAGCGAGGGAGGACTGTACTTCATTTTCTGTTCACTGAGGGCAAACAAGTTTGTGATCACAGGTCAGCAGAAATGCTCGGTGGATGGACAAGACATGAGATTATGTAATTTTATCCTTGTCGCCAAGTTCGAAATATGAAGTCACGTTTCCAAACGACAACTCCAACGGCAGCACCGAGACAGAGCAAAATAAACGGCAACTTTCTCCGTTTGGACTTTGGTTTGGTCTCAATAAGGTCTGGCAGTCTGTAGCATGGATCACCCTTTACCTGAAAATAAAATGTGCAGATATAAGGCACACATTAATTCATTCATTACCATTGCAGGGTTCCCTTGGACCTTGGAAATTTTTCTTCACTTTGGGAATTTCCAACTTTGGCTGTATTTTTTCCAACTAGGTATGCCTGTTCTATCCAATAATGAGTAAAATAACAAATTCACTATAGGGGTATCATAAACGTTGAAAAGTAATAAACACAGACACAAATTTTCACTTTCTCATCTATGGTGAGAAATATCTATATCATATACTGTGGTCGCGGAGTTATGCCGGACTGGGGGCGGTCAGGCCTAGCCGTACTTTTAGGGAAGGTATGGCCCAAACAAAAATGATTTGCTATCGGGGCATGTCTCAGGATCATTCATATCCGCCCACACCACAATTTCAGTCCACAGGCCCAACCCCAATTTCCCCAGAACCAATGGGTGCTGGATATGGAGTCGAATCCGGCATAACTCCGAGACCACAGTATGTATACATGTATCAGAAATATTTTTTACCAGATTTATGTGCTCTCGAAGTGCAACTAATTGCTGGAATAATTCCTGGACGTAGACAACACACTGGTCAGTATCTTTGCACAGGAACTTCAAACCTGTTCCCTCCTGAAAGTATAAGAATACAGCAGCTTGACAAGTCAGGGGCTTAGGTAAACATGTAGCAAGGGGGTGGGGGAATGCCCTTACAGCAAAAAGGGACCAAACAAGTTTTTCCTCTAAAAGGTCATTTCCCCTCTTCAAGCCAAGTTATTGTGCATTAGGGACACACACCGCATGAGCTACTGCAAAATCTTGTCCGCAGTCAGGTGTACTTCACTGCGGACAGAAATTAGGTCATCCAGGTGTGTTGTGTGTATTTATATATGGTGGTATGCAGGGCTGGCCTAATACATTAGTTTCGCAGTAGCTCACGCGGACTGTGCCCCTTATGTNCACTGGTCAGTATCTTTGCACAGGAACTTCAAACCTGTTCCCTCCTGAAAGTATAAGAATACAGCAGCTTGACGAGTCAGGGGCTTAGGTAAACATGTAGCAAGGGGGTGGGGGAATGCCCCTGCAGCAAAAAGGGACCGAACAAGTTTTTCCTCCAAAAGGTCATTTCCCCTCTTCAGCCAAGTTATTGTGGTGTCAGATGTGGGAAAATGCATCTGAGAGGATCTAGATTTTCAATATTTTCCTGGGGGAGAACCCTGGACCCCCTTCCATTGAGGTCGGGCTTCACCCTCCAGACTAAATCAACTTTTCCCCCCCCCCCCACGCCATAAAAGCTAGCTACGCCCCTGAGAGTAGGCCTACAGCTTGCGATTTGATTCAAGGTGCTTCTTCAGTTGAGGATCCAAATTACCAACCTCTAACAAAAGATATTGAACCGTTTTTTAAAAGAATTTTCAACCCCTGCTTTTCACCCCCATATCTGCCCCTTAAAGCCAGACACTATAGACAGATGGGTTATAATCGGCGAGCCTAGTCTCGGTCACCCAGCCGCTGTTTCGAATCTGGGGAACCGTAGCAGTACTGTGTGGCTGGCTGCGCAAGACTACACACAGCATTGGGGATTCCCAAAACCTCGATGCAGGATAATGCTATAATATATGGTTCTATGGTTCTATACACTACGCACGCCTGTAGATGAGGTTGCACTATTATTTCGGCCGAACTGGAGAGTGAGTAGCGGTGCATAGTGTGCGGCTTTAACTCAGTCACAGCATGAGAAGAAATGAAATAGGTAACACCGTCTTTTGAATCAACTTGGTTGTATTGAGACAAGCTTTCGACCCTATCGCCGGGCCTTCATCAGGTCTGAGGAAAATCATGACAACAGGAGTATACATGTCAAAATGACATGTATAAAATGTCAAAATGACAACAGGAGTATACATATGTGGTGTATACACACATGTATACATCAGTCACAGCATGTACTGTAAACTTAACTAATGCATGGTATGTTCAATGAATATTTACCTGATCTCTGGTCAAAATGTCCGGGTTTGCTTTTATCTGGTCCTTGATGTAACCAATGCTGCTTGCAATGTAGTCAGTGTGTTTACTCACATCCTTGACAATTGCAACGGCATCGGCGCAACTGAAATGAGATATTGGTGAGTTTGCATAACAGGGTGCTACGCTACGGACATTTATCATATACCAAGGCTCCGTGAGATCCGAGCAAGTCGTACTTAAAGTGCCAATTTTTGCCGAAAAGAACTGTCCGATTTGAGCAGGACAAACCTGATGCATTACTTGTCATCTAAAGAATGTTTTTGGCTGTTTTTATCTCAATCCGTCAACTAGTTTGCAAAATATACATGAAATTGTGAAGAGGGTGTTCCGTTCAACTGAGCGGGCGATCCGGGAGGGTGATAAATGTTTCCGGAACACACGTGTGTGTTCCGGACTTTCCATTGTTGGCGCCGATGAACAGCAGAAATGGCCATTTCAACCGACAAAAACACATCCAAACTCGGTGCGACGAACAGGAATCATCACTTACCGTATTTTCCTGACTATAGGGCGCACCTGACTATAAGGCGCACCCCCAATTTCACACAAAATATCTGATGAAATCCATACATAAGGCGCACCTCCCTATAAGGCGCAGTCCTGTCAGTGCATATTATACACATACAATGCATGGCTGCTCAGTGTGCATTGACCAACAACAGCCAAGACAATTACAGGGTCTGCTTGCCTTGTTTGAACCCATTGACATCTGCAATTCTGCTGTTGGTACTGATGGATCTGGTTGTATGATTTCTTAGCTTGTTGTAACAAATTAGGCCTAACTGAAACTTCATCAGTTCACAGTTCACTGCATACCAGCACTGTGACAATGACTTTGGCTTGCATGCATCCATGCATGCTTGAATGCTTGGGTTCGTCAGTGTCTTGACACTTCTGATCAAATTGTCAGACTTGATCCGCAGATAAGGCGCACCACCCTATAAGGCGCACCCCCAATTTTAGACCCTTTTTCAAGGAAAAAGGCTGCGCCTTATAGTCCGAAAAATACGGTACATTTTGATAGTGTTCCTGGCAGGAAAAAAATGTCAACTCAATGTTCATTATATGAAATAAACACGAAATTGCTGAGAGGGTGATCCGAGNCGATATCTGGCGATTGGCACTAAACATTTGAACAGCTTGTGATTTACATATTTGACAACCAGAGTGCGTGTCACTGCTAAAGAACTGGAAGAAAACCAACCTCAAGAACATAATTCATTTATGACTTAAATGGCCGACAGGACACGTCTATAATCTATTTGATTTCATAGACATTTGTATTGTGATCTAAGTATAATCCAACCAGGAAGACAACTTGTATTTGTACACAAGACACAGGCCTGGGTGCATGACCAACATCTTGCATAATTGCCAGGCTTAGGAAGTACATACCGTATTTTTCGGACTATAAGGCGCAGCCTTTTTCCTTGAAGAAGGGTCTAAAATTGGGGGTGCGCCTTATAGGGTGGTGCGCCTTATCTGCGGATCCAGTCTGACAATTTGATCAGAAGTGTCAAGACACTGACGAACCCAAGCATTCGAGCATGCATGGATGCATGCAAGCCAAAGTTATTGTCACAGTGCTGGTTGACAGATGATGCAGTGAACTGTGAACTGATGAAGTTTCAGTTAAGGCCTAATTTGTCACAACAAGCTAAGAAATCATACAACCAGATCCATCAGTACCAACAGCAGAATTGCAGATGTCAATGGGTTCAAACAAGGCAATCAGACCCTGTAATTGTCTTGGCTGTTGTTGGGTCAATGCACACTGAGCAGCCATGCATTGTATGTGTACATAATATGCACTGACGCATTCACTGACAGGACTGCGCCTTATAGGGAGGTGCGCCTTATGTATGGATTTCATCAGAGATTTTGGGTGAAATTGGGGGTGCGCCTTATAGTCAGGTGCGCCCTATAGTCAGGAAAATACGGTACATCCAAATCCAGATAAAGGATCCTATAATGTAGGTCAGACTAAGTGGCTTGGTATTGTCAATTTCAGGTATAGAAAGACACTCAGGGTTGTGTCTGCAATTGTTGTGGACATGGAGGAAATCTGCTAATGAAAACGTCCGACTCTGCCCAAGCAGAGTCTGGGCAGGTCAGCCCCAAGCTGGATGGGCATTTTTCTGATACAGCCTGTACACATCCTCCCACAGCAGGGCTTTGCTTGATTTCACTTCTCTTCATACACTCGCACACAAAGTTTGTGTAAGTGGATGAAGAGGAGTGAGGTAAATTCCCCTGCTCTGGGAGGATGGCCTGTACAGTGAGACAACTCACAGGATCAACACTTACTGTTTTTGCTTCTTCTGTTGCGACCTCCTCGACGGCACCAACAGGTGGCGTCTCAACCACCTCTGGCTCCTTCGTTTCCTCAGCAGGTTCAGATTCATCTTTTTTCTCCTCCTCAGCAGTTTCCGTCACAGCCTCCGTCTTGGGTTCCTCCGTTTTTTCAGGCTCAGGAGCCGTCTCTTCTGCCTTTACATCTTCTGTCTTCTCTTCTTCTTTCGTTTCAGCAACTTCTGTTTTCACATCTTCTTTCGTTTCTGCTGTCTTCTCTGCTGCAGCATCACCATTCACTAACGGTGCATCTTCTTTTTTCGTCTCAGCATCTCCAGGACTAGCAGCAGCAGCCTGTTCCTCTTTGGAGGCATTACCATTGACTGCTGGAGCTGTTTCCTGAAATGATGAAAGTGACGCTGTTAGCCAAATTGTCCTGGGCATCCTCCCACAGCAGGGCTTTGATCTCGCTCCTCTTCATATGCTCTCACAGATTGATGAAGAGGAGCTAAAGTCAAGACCACTGCTGGGGAGAATGTCCTGGTTGGGCAAAATGACATGTTAGATCTATAGTCACAACCAGTCTGCAGAACAGATATCACAATATGACATGTATGACAGAAAACAGGGGCAGGTAGACAGTAAGCTCATCGATTCTGATGATAATGGGACTGGGAAAGGGTTAATAAACATTAAATCTTCGTGATATTAGAAAGATTCTGCATCGTGAAAAACGACCACACCCCACACTGGCAGGCTGCATTATCACCACATACTGAGAAAACATTAAGCATCTCTCTTCAAACTTTCGTAGCAAGGGTAAAGCCCTTGTTCGGATGGACCCAAAATTAGACCCTGAGCCTTCCTCGTGTCCACCCACGCACAATGGCCCTCACCCATCTAAATGGACCCAACGACAAAATCGGACCCTGAGCTTTCTACTGTCCACCCAAGGAGGACAATAGTCCTTGTCATCAAAATGCAATTACTAAGGACAGATTGAGTCAGGACTGTCAATGTGTTCATGAAAAAAGTTGTAACAGACAATCAGGGACATGATGATCTACTTGACACTCGGAAAGGTCACTCTAATTACATGTATCACTCTGAGGAGAGTCACAAGCTCACACTCCTGTGACATGTGTGAGTGTGACATGATCTTGCTGGGTTTTGACACGGTTTTTACACGGTCACACGGAGGTATGGAATGGAGGTACAGAATGGAGTACGGAACGCGACTGGAAATGTTCATGATCATCATTCAGAGCAAAAGTTGGACTTCAGCACAAGTGCTTCCAAGAGCAATGGCATAGTGGAAACATCAACGCCTATCACCTTAGAGGTTGTGGGTTCATCAAAGCTGATGCCACACCCAGGATTGAACTGGAAACATCTTGCATGGTAAACAGAGCTCTCCGTGATAGCACTCGCCTGAACATCATCATCAACAGACAGAACAGAAAGAGTGACAAAAGCTGTACGACTGTAGGTAACCATGCTGGCAGGGACTCATGTTGGTGGAGAGGGGGAAACACCCAGTCTAGGAGGCACAAGCACACACACACAAACTAGATAATCAAACATCACAAAATATGAGACCATTGTTCCCACCCAGTTATGTTATCATCAAAACATAACTCTGTTACAGGATAAAAGTTAGTGATTGTAGAATACAATCCATAATATTGATCAAGATGTAATTCCACTATTTCTCTGTAACAAATTCTGAAGAGGAGACTGCATTGAGTCTTACAGACTGAAAAGTAGAGCAGTTTTAACCCACTGAGTGCGAAGTCCGACTGCTATGATTCATATCAGAACAGTGAGAAAAGACTAATATATAATATTTTACCAATAACTTGCAGACTTCGGGTGACTCAATCTTGGCCAAGTTCCATGAAAGAGGCCCTTTATGCCTGATGGGCATACAACAGTAACCAACATTCTTGTGATATCTTCATCACCCCTGAGGCCACATTTTCAGCACATTATTCATGCAGACAAATAACAGCTTCTATTCTAGGCCCTAATTAAATATATAACAAGTCAGCCAATGGGACAAAAAGCTGAGATACAATGTACATGCAGGTGAAAGGTAGTAAAGCAGGCCCCACACAGAGGCGGTTTTGAAGGCATCCCTAAGCATAGGATAAGCATTGTTTTTGGGGATGGACAATCTCACCAGAAGACTAAACCTTGCCATCCAACTCATCCTGAGGATACAGAGTGCTCATCAGATGGTTGGTGATACAATGTAGGCCTACCGTATTTTTCGGACTGTAAGGCGCAGCCTTTTTCCTTGAAGAAGGGTCTAAAATTGGGGGTGCGCCTTATAGGGTGGTGCGCCTTATCTGCGGATCCAGTCTGACAATTTGATCAGAAGTGTCAAGACACTGACGAACCCAAGCATTCAAGCATGCATGGATGCATGCAAGCCAAAGTCATTGTCACAGTGCTGGTTGACAGATGATGCAGTGAACTGTGAACTGATGAAGTTTCAGTTAGGCCTAATTTGTCACAACAAGCTAAGAAATCATACAACCAGATCCATCAGTACCAACAGCAGAATTGCAGATGTCAATGGGTTCAAACAAGACAATCAGACCCTGTAATTGTCTTGGCTGTTGTTGGGTCAATGCACACTGAGCAGCCATGCATTGTATGTGTATAATATGCACTGACAGGACTGCGCCTTATAGGGAGGTGCGCCTTATGTATGGATTTCATCAGAGATTTTGGGTGAAATTGGGGGTGCGCCTTATAGTCAGGTGCGCCCTATAGTCAGGAAAATACGGTATATCCCTCAGGTACTGAGTAAAGCCATGTAAATGCTGTCTACCTCCAGGATCACGCTACAAAGATACCCATTAGGCAGGAAAGCAACACAAGGAACTTCAGTAATTTTTCAACACCAGAAGACAGGTACGACCGGTAAAGCCTCGCTTATGTCGCCCTTACATACAGTCAGAACTAGTTGGCAACTGATAATCGGCGCGTAGTTGGAACTAATTAGTCACAACTACTAGGTGACATAAGCTCTCGGGCATCAGCGAGTAACTAGTTGCCAACTAAAAATATCCAGATCCTGAAAGTCGCACAAGTTCAACTTACTTAAAATCAAAAGAAATCTGTGTCGACATAAGCACTCAAAAGACGGCGATAAACTAGTTCCAGGTAGTTGCGACCGATCGGTATTTTTCTAGTTGGTGGCGACATAAGTTACCAGTTGCAACTTGTTGACGCTATTTCTATCACAGCGTAGGGCGACATAAGCGAGGCTTAACTGACTAAAACATGAAATAATTTGGTGACCAGCTTAGAGCAACACCAAAACGACCATCCTTTCAGCATTTCAACAGCCTACAACGAATGACCCCACCCTACCCAGGAGAATGAATGAAATGGACCAAAACTTCCAACTCCATAAACCTCACCTTCTTCCTGCAGAAACACCAGAAACAACTCCAAGATGATTTCTCAACAACTGGTGTTGTGAGCATCGTTGTTGGATTATACTCTTCAACCGTAGAATCCATCCTTGTGTCTTACTGAAAATCCTATGCAGAATACCTTACCATACTCCCTAACCCCGGCAGCTCACTTCATGCCCAATGAACAAGTGCACGAATCATGATACCAACAAACATACAACCTGATTCGAATTGTTAGGAAGTGCTAACCAACCACACCTAGCAACAAAGGCTGAGGCTGGGGAGCTGGAGGTTTGTTATCCGATGTCCGCCCACTCTGGGAGAATATTACAGCATCTTCCTTCTTCAAAGGTTCATCCTAACATGCTGATAATTGGTTCCTGGGAAAAGATATGTTTTGTGACCCTCCTATTCCGTGGATAACGAGATCTCATTTCAATGAATGATAATGATAATGATGATGATAATTGGCGATTAACACCATCACTTAAGGCTCAATTGCTGGTCACAGGGTGATTCAAGATACAGTTCAATATGCATACCCTGTGGCAAATTATAACTTTTTAACAATACTAGCTGGTTCATCAGAGTGGCATAGGGCCTAGGTGAAACATCAGTCCTGTTACTCTCTCCGAGTTTGCTCCCATTCAATCCATTCTCAGCAGAGAGGGCAAGTGAAACGTCATTGACAGCGCAGGTCTTATCTGGGCAATCTGGTTTCCTCCCACTGGAGATTAATTTGCCCAATACTGCCTAGCTAGAGCTTATCAACAATGCCACATTTGGTGCTCAGCTCTCTTTTTTCAATGATCTTTTAAAGTTGTCAACAAGCAGGAGGGCAGAGTTGCACAAGGGAATACTTGGCATTCAATGTGATACCACACTAAGAAGACTGAATGTCTTTGTGCCATTACATAATAGATTATGTCACTCTATTGTGTCAGGGTCTTTTTCCTTCGGCCATATTGGATGTCAGGCACATAAGCTAAGCCGTGTCTCAAAAACCCGTGTTTTTCAGACACGGGCTTCTCGAAGCCCGGCAATTCATAGGTTTGACCGCAAAAAACCCGGGGATTTTATGTAGTGTAACCACGGCTACTGTTGACCATGTGGGTATCAGCTGTGAATTTATAATGTAAAAAGTCTCTCATGCACACCATTTCATCAATTGCATAGGCCTATTGAAGAGAATGGAAAGGATTGGTTTTTGAGTTATATTATTCCAGAAAACCATTTTTCTCATTCAAGAAAAAACACAGTACACACAGATTTTGATAATTACTTCTATGTTTGTTTGTACTCCGCCCTACAAGCTAACGATTTGTACAGCACAAACTACAGAAGTTTTTAACCTACTCATCATTGTAATATTGACTTTATCGGCATATTGAATGGTGTCCTATATCAAAGAGAGGGGGTAAATATATTTACAATGATTGGAAGTCATGAGTCTTCAGATGTGCCAGATCAATTGCAAGATCGGAGAGGATTGAATTCAGATTGTTTTTTGGAGAACAACAGATGTCTCAGGATCACAGACATGACATTTCAGACTGAAGACAGTCATTGCGGTTGGGTCACTTAATTGAACTTATAGGGCCTGGGGGCTGTCAGAGTATCAGAGACGGTAATGAACATTGGGGCCTTCTTGGTCTCAGGCAAGGACCAACACCCAGACAGAGGGGCAACTTTTTTTGACATGTTCATATTCAGTTACTCCACTTTCTTCCTCAATTTCAGTGATGATGAGAATTCACTTGCTAATAAGTACACCTTTGGGACTGATATGCTGTCCGTAATTGAGAGGTGTCCTGAATACAGAGGTCAAAATGAACAAAAATGATGAATTGGTACTCAATGGCTGGTTTCCTCCTGGTAGAGGTCGCCACTAAGGGAGGTTCCACTGTATTTGGAACCTGCTCTCTACATTCTCATTTTGATCAGGAATCGAATTACACACCTTTTTTGAGCTTGGTCCATCACCTTGTGCAGCTACTCCATTCTCTTTCTTGGATTTGCTACTTTTACCGCCCACATCACCGCCTGCCTTAGTGATCGACGCCTTCCCTTGTTTGTTTCCCATTTTTATTAGACACTATGAAAGATTCAAGTCTTCTGAAAGTCTACACACAAAACACACTGGTCCTGAAATGAAATGGTCCATGGACCATGTGCTCACCCGTTTGAACATAATAGTGTAATTGACAGAGAGAGGTGCATGTCATCTAGGCCTATGAGCAATCTGGGTCAAGTCATTCCCAAGTTGCAGGACTTCAATGATTTTGGGGTTATGCCACCTGGCACCCATATTGTTTGTCNGAAATACACACATGCAGAAGACTACCAACATTGTGAAACCTGAATCCTCAAAAAACTTGCAAAATGTAGAGCAGTGGAGTATACCTGTGTTAGACTGCAGCAAGTTTGTTTGAAAATGCTGCAGTAGTGATGTAGTGAGGCTGACAATGGTCTGGCAAAGGTATGCCAGATGTTCCTGGTGTGTCTGTTATTGTTATGACCTGGCAACTGCACCTTCAAGGTTACAAGCACAGCAACCACAAACAAAGTCCAGGATCTTCATCTATGCTGGAAACCCCTTGTCAATTGTTTTTACATTGCCTTATACCAATGAGGAACCCGCCCTGCGGTTTATCCCGACAGGTCGGCGCTGCGAGCGATTGTACCGAAACGACGTCATTGACGTTGTTTCAGGTGTTGACGTTGCGTCATGAAAAAATTTCCTGTACATTTTTCTACAGGAAGAATGACACAAATGACGTTGTCCTTATCGCTATCGGATCTCTTAATTTTATGAAAATGAAATGGTCCATGGACCATGTGCTCACCCGTTTGACAGAGAGAGGCGTAATGACAGAGAGAGAGGTGTATGTCAGTTATGAGTAAATTTTTTTTTTTTTTAGGGGCAGAGCGGCGCCCTATGGGGTTAAAAAAGGGCTCGACGGTGCCCCCTTTCGGCGGCACGGCGTACCGCCGCTCTAAAATGGCCTAGATATAACCCTGTCTTATCTATTTTTTAAAATGATCACTGTCAGCACATGACAACTTTTTGATTACAATACAGTGCCCCTTCAGAAGCAGAGGCTAGGGGCTTATATCTCGACGTCCAACTGGACTTGGTCCCTGTATCACACTTATATCTCGACGTCCAACTGGACTTGGTCCCTGTATCACACTGGTTAGTTTAGGGTTCCAAAATGAGTCAGCTATGGAGCTGTCGGCCATGAATCAGTTGGCTCCTGGTAGAATAGAGGGACATCTACATGTAAATCCCTTGTGGATTGCATAATAGAAATCCAATTATGGTCTTAAACAATAGATGTGTAGGAAATGAGACGTTGGATATCATCAAGAATGACATAACAGCAAGTCGACACAGGTGCAAAGGTGCAAAGGTCCATCAGGATCATGACGCGCCAATGATGATGATGATGATGACACTCATCATAACAAAAAAGTACACTGATACAGTACCTTAGTATGAACAATGGTTTCTGTGTTTTGTCATGTTTGTACATGTACAAGCTACTTGTCAAGACAATAGTTCATTCGGAGGATTCAGAATGTGTTCCGTCCACTCTTGCATCCCTCGCCATTACACAATGCAACTTAGAGTGATATCTGATATCTTTCTTGTCTACAAAGAGCAGCGAGCCCCCCATGCCCATGCCATATCATAATTTCTCACTAAGTAGGCCTAGAGTGGAACCTCCCCTAATTGACAGTGACACCTCTACCAAGAGGGCACCTCAGGACAGCAAGTTCAGTCCCTAACTAACTGGCCATATATCTATTCATTTTGACCACTATTCAGGAGACTTCTCAATTAAGGACAGAATCTCACAGTCCCGAGTACGTCCTTATAAAGGGGTTCTGTACAAAAAGTGCATGACAACAAAACTGACAGGAAACGAGGAGACTGTACATGACAGATTCTGTGATACTCTTGACTCCCTGCCAAGTCACTTACATGACTTGTGAAAATGACAGACACGGGACAAGGACACAGAAATGTACCATACAATAGGCCCCATTTAAAATTCAATTCAGAAAAGTTACAGGTGCAAATGTAATCTCATTTCCACTTCTGGATGTGGTTCAAATAAACATCTCTATCATTCAAATGAATTCATCCTTGTTCAAATAAGATGTATCCAGTAGGCCTAGATATGACACAGTGTCCAGTAGATACATGACAGTGACACAGTGTACAGTGCTCAATATATTGCCCCTGTACATTCTGGACTTTATCTTTTGCAAACTTTAATTGACCTGAGCCATAAACCGAACAAAAGATCAACCAGTATGAGTCAACTAATCTCTGCCTGCTAATCACTAATCAGGTTACCAGACAATTGTGTGTAGGATGGGGTGCCGGGCTCCCATCTCCGCCCGAAGAGAGACAGACGTGGATATTGACACAGGCATGACAGACAGAGGACGGTTTGCTTTAGGCTTCACTGCGGGATTTTCATGGCTGTGTGAATCATCAGCACCCACTGGTAAATCTTTCGCATAGCAAGGTCTTCTGGTGACAACACAGTATCAATGCCAATCCCAGTCATGCCAGTATACCTGGTACAAGAACGTCATCAGCAGTTCTCTTGTTGCTTTGTTCATAGACATCACAATGTTATCGTTTTTTAGACAAAGAAACAGATATAGTACCATTTAGGCTGGATTACATGGGACAGCATTTTCGTTCCTTGCAAGGCGAGGCCTGGGGAGGTCATGGTGCCCAAGCAGCAATGCAATCACTGGACATTTTAGACATTCCTGACAGAATCTCAATCATTCAGCATTCATCGTTATTCATAGAATGATACTAGAAAACACTGGTCGATCACACAACAAACATCCCGTGTTTACGATCACGAGACTTGAAGATCCCATGAACAGTCATAAGAGCACTTGTCTGACTCCTGAGTGCTTAGAGTTTTCAATTCTAAGAGGTCATTTCGCACCTTCATTCAATCTCTTGACGCATTCTAACTAGTCAGGCTGTCTAAATTAGTTCAATAGTTAAATTGTGATTCCTAACCCATTCCGTGGTTACTTGAGTTAACAGGGAGGGAGAAAGTGTGACATTGGGTGTGCTATCTTTGGTTTAAACATGAAATGAAACGAGTAGCCTATAGTTCTTTGAATTGATTGTTATTGAGATTTGTGTGATTGCACAAGGCGACCATGACACAACAATACATTCCACGGTTGGTTGGTCATGACACGATAGAAGAGAAGTTTTTTGTGGGTTTTAAATCAATCAAAAGCAGTAGGCTACACGTGCCACTTAGATCTTTTCAAATAAAGACTCCCTAAAAGCCGTATATGGATTTTGATCGACCCTAACCCTGAATGAGGATTACAACCCTAACCCTAATGACATGAATGAGGGTTTTCATGTTTTACAATGAAACGTGTCTGTCAGGTCCTGGTGACGGCCTCCACACACAGGCGTTCGTAGCGCCATCTGTGAGGTCGGTGTAGTAGGAGTATATTATGGACAAGGCATTCATATCGTTTCAGATCCAACGGAAACAAACGTCTCGATCTCAACAAAAACAACAGAACGAAACCAAAATACACAATATTCATGGACTCTTGATTTCCGTCTTTGTATGTATCCTACCGATTATCCCAATAAACGACGTTTTCATATCAAAATCGTCTTTTGAATTCAGACACACCACTTCGGGACACAAGCCTCCTGCCAAACAATGCTCTCCAGAAATCAAAGTCAATCTG